>JAUTBZ010133969.1:0-13701 GCA_032361785.1 Lepetodrilus galriftensis
CTCTCTCTCTCTCTCTCTCTCTCTCTCTCTCTCTCTCTCTCTCTCTCTCTCTCTCTCTCTCTCTCGCTCTCTCCCTCTTTCTCTCCGTATCTCTCTCATTATCAAGGTATAAGCCTACATAAACATATCTAGCTGAATTCACAGCAACCTCGTAACCCCGGACATTATGACTACACTTAACCTCAGTCAAATGGCCTCAATTTCGAGGATGGATATACAATAGATCAATCAAAATGTGTTTTTTTGTTGTCATGGATATTGTTATTTCACTTAATAGATTTGTTTTTACATAGAGAATAACTTTTCCGCAAGTAGATGTCGGCAAATAAAAACAGATTTAAAATGTAATTGTATAAATAACATTTCACTCTCCTTAAAGGCATAGCACATATATTTATGGTTGTTTTAGACTAAAGTAATGTCAGAAATAGAAAAGAAATGAATGTTGCCACTCACATTTTTAATTTCACATATATCATTGTGAATTCTTCAAATATCAATTAAAAATAAGTCTATCTATTTTGTTAACTACCTGTTTTATATGTATCTGTTATAAATCATACTTTAGTCTTGAAAATTGAAAATTGAAAATTGAAAAATCTAACAGAAATTAAACGCGATGCATAGAAGTATAATACAGACTAGGCATATATATACACATGGTTTCCCTAGCAATGCACATGCTTTACATGCGTGTTGTGATGGGGATCGTATGCAAATGTTATGTGTCATTACTGGATGCTGTGTTGTTCAGATGGATAATGATTGGATTGGATTGGATTGGTGTTGTGGACACCATCCCTAGGCTTTGGAAATGGTAATCAACTATCCTCAAATAGGGCTGAAACGGGTAGGACATTTGGTACTCGAGTAGGCTACTCATGTTGATTTACTCGACGAGTACTCGAGTAGGCCTACTCTCCTGCAAGTCGCGAAGCGCAATTGCCTTCGGTTGCGAAGCAAATGAGCAAACTAGTAGGGCGGAATCATGCTCTCCTGGATTGTTTTAAAAACTGAGACGGTCGTATATATACTGTAACGCTTTCAAAAAGCAAACTAATTTCTAAATAAAAAAATCTATATGTCTGCCATTGTTCATTGCAAAGGGGAACTCTCGAGTACTCGAGTATCAATTTATTAGAGAGATTATTTGCATACATTATAGTCTGTAAATGTATACCTGTTTAACTTTGTTAAACTGAAATCTAACAAACTTTATTCAATTTTCCTTCAGTAAAGTACTTGAAAACAGTAATAGTGGCTTGAATTTTATGAAATTCTAGGTAGGTAGTACTTCATTAATGATGTATATTTGGTTACTTGGCATCAAGATGCCATACTGTGGAAATGCATTAGAAAAATAATTTCTATTATATTTATGTCATTACTTTTAGTAATTACTTTTTAGTATCCTTACTCAATATTCTTAAATTAATAAAGACATGCACGAATGTTATTCTATGCTATATGCACTTCAGTTCAAATACTATGTGACACATGTAGGCATTTCCTAAGATTCAACTCTATCAATTACGTATTTCATCGGAATGGCAACACGTTATTTTCATGTGTTCAACCTCATTTTCTGCGGCGGAAGGCTTAAAACCCGTCTGTAGTTATTGATTTCACTTCGTTCATGGAAGCCGGGCTGATAAATGGGGTTTATTCGGAAGGTTACGGAGAGCTTGTGATGCAACTTGCTGGCGGATATCTCCGCTGTTTACATTAGCTTCCCTGGCCACTGTACAGATTCCATGCACCATTGACATCAAACTGACATTGACTGCTAGGGCTGACTATACAGCATTGACTCGTGGCGTGGTTGGCGGTGAGTGCACGCCGCACGGTAAATAATGTCACGCTTACGTCAGGTGAGTACTGATACCGCTATAATAGGATTAGGGTGTGTACGAACAGGTTTGATCTGTCTTCTATACGAACCCTTCTATACAATAGTACTATAAATATACCGGTATACCTATAGCAGGCTGTTTCTGCCAGTAGCTAACGGACACTGCCGTACGTTCTAGAGTCCGGCTCACGGACAGTAAACCATGTTTCAGTGAGCAGCTCATTGAGTGCCGTACTTATCTGTGTAAGATCGAGGTCATGCATATCCATATCGCAGACACCACACATTATAGCGAGGAGACTACAGCGTTGCTATATTTGTAAACATAGACGAACCACTGTACACGTACTCCATATCGTCTCCACCACTAGATTTACACACAACGTGGCTAAAAATACTCTCACAGCCTCGATAGCAATGCATGTCTTGTAGAACAGTCTCAGATCGACTATACATCCCACTCCCATGACATTTAACTACACAGAGAATAGAAACTGGACACGATTGTGCGGGTAAGGGCGATGTAACGAAGGTCAGAGGTAGTACCTTTTTGTCGTTGTCGACGGCAGCCGTCACGGATGCTGAGGCAGACGTAGCCGCTGCCATTCTGAGAGGACGAGTCGCACACTTCCTGCAGGGACTGGCTCCACTGGTCGACTTTCACTTTGGTCGGGCTGCGTGCTGCGGTGACATCCAAGTCTTTCCGGGTCAGCCGACCCCCAGTGACGTGGACGAGGGCGGGAGATTTGACGGTCTGCTACATAGGACAACCCGCTACAGCTATATTTATTAAATATTACTCGGGTATTTATAATTAATGAACCGGACTGAGGTGCATGTATTGTACAAGAGTAGTCCAGTATTCCAACATCTTCATTTGTAGAATACGCAACTACGTGATGATATTACTACGATACGGTGATGACATATTTTTCAAACTCAAAGTGATGTTTTATCAACAAATGGGGGTATCTCCACGTGTGTTTACGTGTAGTGGAGCAACACGCGAAGTGTCATCTTCTAGAAGCAGATACCTATCTTCCGACTATTAAACAAATTGAAAACTCTTCTAGAAGAGTCTTCAATCAGTGTTCTGAATAGCGGCATCTGATCTTTTTAATCCCGTATTATTATATCTACTTTGCAACATCCAACATATTTAGTGGAATAGGGAGTTAATGTTGACAATAGATACTCTATTCAACTACTGCATATTCATTAGGGAGTGTTTGATTATGTTCGCGTTTATCCATATATACTTTGTATGATCAGTTTCTTGCACACTATTTGCAGGAACACTAATGCAAACTAATAATACGTTATCGTAAACGCACAACTCTAAACTGTACACCATTTAAAGACAACTAATAGAGAACACTTCCTGTGACAAGCTCGTCATATCGACGGACTAATCAGTGAGATTACCGCGAGGCTGCCTCCCGAGGCAATTGGTTGTAAGAGTCCTTCATGACGGTGACACACTTGAAAGGCTAGCGGGCACTGGTTGGTTATCAACTACCACGTGACGTATTCATTCATGGTATCAGTGTGCAGACCGGAGATAGCATAGACCTGCAAGCAACGGATTATATGAATGCATTACGGGGTCTGGTTATCAACACGAAATGTTGTGTAATTACGTTTTATTACGTAGAATAAACCGGTTGTACAGAACGGAGATTAATATCTTATGGAACACGTGACTATTGTCGAGACTAGGGGTAGAAGTGGTGCTAATGACACGATGAGCACAGAACAACCTGTAAAACTACTAATCTCACACATCCTTACACCCACACCTCCTTACACCCACACCTCCTTACACCCACACATCCTTACATCCTTACACCCACACATCCTTACACCCACACATTGTGTTAAAAAACATGTCTCAAAGACCTTATCAATTATTATGATTTATTCTTCACATTGAAAAGAAAATAGTTTGTGAAAATTATAAAAGTGTACTGTAGTGATATTTGCTCCCATGAGCTTTGGATTGACAAGAGCTCTCAAAATGTTTATACTGTAGATAGTCAATGTCTTCTTTTGACATGCTAGTGAGGCATTCGAACTCCAAACTGTCGTCACCAACTTCCGTCTAGTAATGAGTAAAGTTAGGCTCGGAGTATCCCTGCATATCCACAAATGTATTTCGTTCGCTGTTATTCTGATGGTCAGTCATGATTCGCGTTCTCACGATTTCGTTGCGGTATCGTTTCTCGAAGACGTTCTGCAGTGTGTTGGCAGTCGGCTGTCCTTGTCCATCGAAAATCTCACTTCTCCGTCTACTTAGTCGTCGACGGTGCGCGGCGGGGAGGTCCTGTATATGATAAGAAGGTGGTGCGCGCGCACTTCCGGAATCAACGGATGTAGAATCTACCCCGACATCCAGCCGCGTATCGTAGTCTGGCAAAGGTTCGTCATAATCAGGCTCTGGTTCATACTCGATGTCTCTCAGCTTCTGAAGCTCAGTCACCTTCAATATGATATCCTGGACCTTTTCCTTCTCTGTGAAATTCTGTCCAAAAGTAATCTCTGTGATAGAGAGCATGTGGAGCATCGTTCCCCAGCGGTGTATCAGCATCCCAATAAACTGGAATATGATGATGACGGCGAAGAAGGCGAAGAATGCGAGGCCGACTGGCTGGAAGGTGAGCGGCTCCTGTCTGTTGTCCAGGCGCGGAATCTTGACGTACAGCTGGTCCTCAAGCTCCTCCTGTAGGATCTCCATCTGCAGGAAGAACGCCACCCACAGCGACGTCACCATGGAGAAGGCAAACACGATGTTATTCCTCAAGGACCGCAGGTCAGCCGTCATCTTGGCCTTGTGGTCTGTGTCCTCGGCGAGGGGCTGGAGGTATTTGTGGATGAACTGCTTCCAGAACAGGGTTTCCCTCTCAGGCAGGTGGACGATGGTTCCCGCACCAACTCTGACGCTAGACAACCATCCCGGATGTCCGGAGTCCTCCTTCTCCAGCCAGGATGGTATAGCATCATTGAACTCTACACGTGCTTCCTTGGAAGGTTCCGGTTTCGACTGGAGTATGGACTCCCTTTGTTCAATCTCGTCTTGGTCTGTGGTTGTGATGGTCTCACAGATAGATTTCGACTTCCTGCTGAATTGAGAACCGGACATACCTAGTCTGTCGTGCCGTATTTCCATGATCAACTCTTCCAGTAACTGGTCCGTTTTCTTCCTGGAGGAGTTTTCACTGAGTTTGAACGATTCACATATGATAGATTTGATCTGACTGCATACGTCGCCAATTTCAGCGATTAAATGTTTTATTCCTAGAACGCTCAGTATCCCCTTCTTTTTCTTGTTTTGAATTTTCAGTTGTGCTTCACGCTTCTCTCTTTCCAGTTCCGCTTTTGTTTTCTTCTTAGGAGCTTCCCTAGTTCCCCACGACACAACGTTCAGGTTACACAGGTAGTATATATTAAGCACAAGAAAACTAGTAGGGATGCAGATGAAGTAGATGACCCCAGGAATGATACAACTAAATTCTGACGGATGCATAAACCCGGAAACGATGAAAATAAATGCCAGCATGATGACGAATATGACGTTGGGACTGGTGATAGTTCCATCTATCGCTGTCCGTACAGTCCCGACCAGCACAACTGTCATTATGACGGAGTAGATGGCGCTGAGAACTGCGCCGACCAGCAGCTGCGTGTTGGAGCTGGTGTACATACAGACCACGACGTAGCTCACAGCCGGGAAGAGGGAGATGACGTGGGACTCGACTATGGTCGTCTTGAAGACGACGGAGTACGCCCCGGCCATCATAAGCAGAACAGTAGCAGGACCCAGGATGGTGGACAGCAGCAGCGCCGCCTGGTAGAAGACATACAGGCTGCTGAGGTTGTCGTTGATCCTCACCACGCTCCGCCACGTTCCCAGGAGGTCGAGGATGTTGGCGAGAGTGGACGGGCCCCATCTACGTCTCTGGTTGAAGAACTCTGAGAATGTTTCTGGGGCGTGGGTGAAGGCGTCTGAGGCTGCGCAGTAGTCGATACGGTAACCTTGTTGCAGGAGCAGAGTGCTCAGCCATCTGTCCTCGCCTGTGTGGACGAGAAGCATGTCTACTATGAGAAGATGCTACTAATGTATATTGCTATATACCATTCGTACCAACAATGATTTATAGGAATTTACAATTAAACTAATATCGTTTAACAAAACAAAGTCGCCACTGTTTAAGAGAAATACTATCAGCATTGGATTACTCAATGAGAACGGTCACACACTACTGGAGGTATTCAGGCCACTACAACCACAGCCAGTGGTGTGAGTACGTCTGGAGCTCCACCCACCCTGGTCGTACTGCACACACTGTCCGGCCTGAGTGGCCAGCTTGGCGTACGTCCTGGTGATGTTGTCGTCCATCAGAGCGGAGCCACGGAACAGCGTGAAGCATCCAGGAGCACATAGAACACAGCCGAACACGTGCTCAGTGGACTTCTGCAGCCAGTGGCCGATAGCGTACTCAAACATCTGATACCAGATTATAGGGCCTGTAACAGAAACATAGAACATTAACAACAGCCATAGCAGTGATTATTCCACAGCGCTTACATGTACCCATGACTAACAAGTGCATGGTCCATCCTATTCGTATCGCTCCCTACCAGACCTTGTGAGGTGAACTAACACACGACACTTATCTGATAAGGTAGGGTGAACAAAATGTAATTAACAATGTAGGTTAAGCACACTCAGCAATACACACGACTTACCTGAACCTGTAGGGTGAATCCTGCCACAGGCAGCGCCGACCTTCTTGTTCTTCCTCATCCGGTCCACTAGTAGACGTACGGCATCCGGTTGGAAATCCACATCTCCGTCTAGAGCCAGGATAAACGTGTTGTCAGCCTGGAGGTAGTAACGTTCACGTGTGTGTCAGATACCATACATGTTCATGATGATACAATTATTACGAACTGGTCGTACCGGTAGACCTGTTGTAAACAAAATAGTACTTATTAACTTAAGGTCTTGCTTCCGAATAGCCATGACAGTACGATTCCTTCGTTCAATGTAATACAACAAATAGAAATACACCCAGACCATATAAGTGTCATCTCGCTATCTCACTATTCCTGATATATAGCAGTGTGACACATTGTCATACCTGTGTCTGGATGTCATACCTGTGTCTGTGTCTGGATATCCTACCTGTGTCTGAATATCCTCATTGACGTTGTTGAAGATTGTGCTTCGTGTGTGGTGCGCACGCCCTCTGCGTTTGTGCACCTGTGCTTCTGGTGATGCTGCTGATTTAGTTGCATCACTCAGGTCATCTGAACTTGCAGTGTCGGTCTCAGACAATATCCGGTATCCAAACAGATAGTACATGTACATCACCTGGAGATAGAGACATCAATAGCAGACATAGAAGCACTTCGCTGAACGTATGATGGAATATTCCATTAGCTAATAAGTACGAGGCCAATCTTGAAGACTTAGTGAGTGAGACAGAGCATCACACGCATATATATTTATTGCTACAAGACTTACTTGTGACCACCTCTTCTTGTGTCTTATCCTAGCCTTGTTCTTCATGTGCACGGTCAGCTGGGTTCCTCCAGGCAGGTTCCACGTCAGCTGACCCCCGTAGGGAGTCGGAGTACGTGTTGGGGGTCCCAGACTAAACTGGCGAACATGGACTGCACTGAAACATGTCCAGAAAGTCTACACAGTGTGACATCCGTCCATCTCATGTACCCCCAAGATGTTCTTGCGTCTATCAAAGAGCGCTGTGTATTGCGTCATGTTAGAGCCACATATATCAATGAACCTCGGCTACAGCCTGTTACTTGATGAAGTAAGTGAGTGCAGCACTGGTATGTACCTTCTTCGGGAATAGTATAACTAGCTTTGACTTCAAGTATGGTACAATTCAACAATATTTGAGTAATTATCGATGGTATTTACTAGACATAAGCACGCCCTTACCTCAAGGCCTCGTCAACACAGCTGATGAGATCTGCGACGAACGAGTTGGGTACCATCGTATCGTCCTCTGTCAGTTCCATGGCGTCGTCGAAGAAGATGTGAGCTGACATAGATGCAGATATTTAGAACATGTACAAGTGTGTGCAATACTAGTACTACTTGTTTTGAATGATGCTGCCGTATTATCAGCACCACCATTACACATGCTAACAAAACTCACCCTCAAATTCGTAATAGTCTGGGTCGTTGATGCCGTAGTATTTCTGTGCCAGATATCGAGCACTATGGTCTATGTCCATTCTGGAAAAGAAACATGCATGCAGAATACATTTGTAATGTATATAGTTATTCATTTGACCACACGTATAATATATTATAATTATGCCATATTGGACATACATGTACATACAATTAAGTCCATTAAACATACTGTAAAGGGTATGTCCACTTACTCATACTCGTTTAACTAATGTGTGTCTGTGTGTAAATGTCCGAGAACGTACCTGAAAATAGACTTCAACAGCAACGTCATCTCCTCAACCGTCTCGTGCCACATTGTTGCACATGCGTAGATGGTAGGTATAGTTACATCCGACTTCCGGAAGTCCTCGTTCACCATTGAAGTATCGTCATTGTTGCCTAGCAACACGCGGTCGTGGTCGTCACGCCGACGTCTCAGGAGCAGAGAGGAGTCTGTGAAGACACCGCATCTGACCGGAGTGATGAAGAGTCTGGGGGGACCATAACATGCATTGTTACAAGATAGCATGCACTACTAGTATAGCTTACCCTCGTGTTTTTATTTATATGCAGTCCATTATATTTACTTGTGCAACTATGATCTTGCCGGTTTGATAAATAACCATAACGAATACATGTCAAATTGTTTTATTATTTTTAGGTAGGATATGGACCACAATTAACAAATCAAGTGACGTGGCTTTAATACAAGCATCCAAGCTCACCTTTCTAGTTTTGCCATTCTGCTAGAGTCAGGCATCCAGACATGCGCAGTGATGATGATCTGCGACAAGCAGACGAGGCCTAGCTGGATGAGATGGAACACAAGCCAGGGGTCCTGGTGGCTAGGACACACCCACACGAACACGTCCCCGTGGAAGGGGATGAAGCTGTACTGACACTGCAGATAGATGACGACGGCGGACACGGGAGTCGTCAGACACAGCGGCAAGGAGAAGCTGAACCTCTGCATGCAGGTCTTACACGCCAAGCCTCCGATGTAAGAACACAGGAACGTGCCGGCAATCTGGAGGTACAGGACACCGTACTTCACGTAGTGAGTCTGGTCAGAGTCGGCGCCCTCCGTGTGTGTTAGCCCGTCACTGAACGTCAAGCTGAAGCGGAAGTCGTCGCACAGTAGGAGAACGAGGAGAACGGACAGCCCCAGCTTCCACACACTCACGAAGACGTACAGACGTTGTCGCACCAGATGGAGGTTCCTCTTCCATGCTGTGAACGGGAAACGTAATCCTATAACACTGACATCTTGGTGGATGTAGTTTTCCCAGGCGGTGATTGAGCAGAGAACTAACGACACTGGAATCTCCCAGGAAATGTTGCTCCAAAACACAGCATTGCCTCGTCTAACTGTATCCGACACGTGTTTTGTAGCTACACCGGGTTGAGTGAAGAATGTCTCACTGTACTTCAACCCTGATACAGTGCAAATGACAACACTGCCCAGCTGTACACTGAGCGCAATGAGGCTGCCCAGAGTGTTGATGCAGCGCTTCCATCTAGAGGAGGTCTTCTCCAAGATTGTGGATATTGTCCTACACAGCGCAGGAACAATGAGTACTGACGTCAGTAGTAAAAGTCCCCGGACCAGGTCAACTTCCGGTAATATATTGAAGAGTAGCAGGCATGTTCCAAAAGTTTGTAATGATTCCAGGACTAAGATCTGCAACATAATGTGCATACTATGCATTGCATGATATTGTTTATTTTATGTCTAGATGATATGATGCTGTGTTATTTAATTTAGTGGAGCAATCTAATAATAATGGTGTGTAGGCCTACTTTCGACAGAGTTATATAGTTCTTAATTAAACTGTCGATCTGCATACCGATATGGTCATAGTGACAGTTGGCCAGCGGTCATTTCCAAACAAGGACTGGACAGAGTACGTCATCATACACCAACAGTGAGGGAATCCCAGGACTATCAGAAGCATCGTCTTGGTGGGGTCCCCGTCTTCAGAACGACGACTCTGTACAATAAACATTATCTATAAGGAGTTTCTGTATCAAGTGTGTCAAGTAGCCGTAAAATACCCGCATTTTCTTCACAACTAAATTTACGTACGAGGCATTAACTAAAATAGAATATAAAGTATGTTTAGTTTATTTTCTAATTTTAGGAATCAACTTTGTTGACTGGTATAGGAACACGAGTAATACCTGCTATTAATTAATTGCATTGTTAGATATGTTTGTATTTCTATAGCAACTATATGTAGCATTATCTCGCTGTCTCTCTGTCTCTCTATCTCTCTCTCTGTCTATCTCTGTGCGTCGTCTGTCTGTGTGTGTGTGTGTGTGTGTGTGTGTGTATTTATGTGTGTATATGTGTATGCGTGTAATGTTAAACCACTATTCATACCTACACGAATACCTGTACATGTATGTAAATATATAGCTGCATTATTTCACCTTGAGCACCCCAGAGGTCATGGTGAGAAGCGACAGTTTGGCGACCACAGCTGATCCTAGGACGAGAACGAAGAAGAGGAAGTACGCCATGACCTTGATACCCTGCAATAGTGACCGGAAGTTGGTGTGTGTCTCCACCTTGTCACGTGACACAGTCTGGAACTTGTCCCACTGGCTCCTGATGTAAAGAATATATATAGTGCTTATGTAAGTTATTGGTAACTTGACGTTAAAACAATGCATTGGAGATAGATTGTTAACGATAATATCTTGTTAATGGGTATTTTCCTTTGTCTAAATGTCATCTACATGTTGTTTATATTTTCGGTTATTTCTATTTCGTGCACTGACTATGCTCTATTACAATATATTATACCTAGAATGTCTACAACCTAGACACAGTCAGATTACGGCAGTTTGCGTGACATTTAGGAGGAATTTAGTCAGATCATAGAACTGTAGTAGGTGTGTATCTGCTGAGCCTAGTGTACATACGGCCTTAGTATGCTGGTGTTGTTTGGGTCATCACATTCCAGCGTTTTGACATCTTCCTCGCTGTTCACCTCTCCCTCTACTTCATCACAACTCTGAAATCAGACAGTCTGACCGTGCCAGTATTTACACTTCATGTAGAGACACCATAAGTATCAAGAATACATTGTCAAGAGTATGGATCTAAATTATCACTCCATTCATTTCTAATCATATACGTGGCCAATCAAATTAGTCATATTTAACACATCTAATAGACCCGAAGAAGTCTGATCGAACGCAGGACACGTTGTCTCTAGTATTATGGTTTACAATAGTATTATAATATGTTAATACACATCTATTATTGATACATATATATTCCCCTGATAATACACGTGAGTACATACAGTACCTGGACAGGTTTACTGAGATCCTGAACTGACCGGAAGTCTCGCTGCATCACACGTGAACACGTGTCTGGCTCTGAAGGAACACTCGCCTTCATCTCTGGAATAGACGAGTCGTGATTTTCAATCCATGTCTGAACCTTCTCACGGATCAAACATCCGGGGTTTTCGCCGCCACGGTGACGAGCAGATCCTCTTCTCTTGACGTCTGCCAAAGACTCAGCTGAATATGAAAATGGCCTAGATTGACGGAGATTATCCGAAGTGTGTTGTCGTAATATTCGCGGGCTGTGTTGATGTAGAACGTTGTTACTATGGTTAGAAGTCGTAGTACATCCCATCTTGTTCTCTCGAGCTGTTCGCAGAATGGATTGCACACTTCCGGTCTCGACTAAGTGTTCCACCTCCACCCTGCCCGTTTGAGTGGACCTCGGACTTCGAGGTGGACTTGCGGTTTGGCCATGATGACCACAACTAACCGTGCCTGATGGGTGTGCGCGGGGTAAAACTAGGCACCCGTCTTGTTGACCGAGTGCCCGTCGTCTGTCATCATGTTGTTTAGGACTTGGAGACGCACACCTCTTGTCAACTGAGAGTCCTTCCATCTGCACTAAAATCAGAGAAATCACGTACTCTCTGTCGCACTATTGTATCATTGATCGCATTACATACAGAATAATGAATATGTTCATGTACAGAAATGTTTCCGAATAGAATATGTCTTTAATACCTCTATTTCTATTAATCACTCCTCCATGGTTTATCAACGTAAACTGACTTAAGTTACTAAATAATTAACGTCTAGCTGATTTAAATAAATAGTATGAAATAGGAAATGCATCCTTTCCTAAAAATATCTAATTAATTACCTATTCGCGAACATTAGTGTGTACATTATGGTTGACGTGCTTGTCATACATTGGTATACTCTGTTGATGACATACATATGTAGCTTGTAATGCTATATATTGCCATCTACTATTAATAATCATATGCAGCATAATATGTTGGCATGTTGCGCAATATTATTATTTACCATTAACAATACTATTACTACTACTACTATATTTTTCAGATGTATCGTATACTAGTATTATCATGAATAGTACATACCCTGTCAACACTGCCGGGTCATGGTGAGGAAGGTGGACGGGTGTAGGGCCTTGTTTCAGATCTGACACAACCAGCCCTAATCCCGAGGTCGTCATGTAAAGACGTCATCTTCAATACCTTGGATGATATCTCCTCATCTGTGATAGCCTGTAACGTGCTGATAGCATAGACGACACCCCTAATGACTACCAACATTATCAGATGGCCATATGTTACCCAACAGTATCGCCCCGGGGGTGGAGATGTAGACAATCTTATCCGGAGTATGAAATCTTGCCTGTCTATAGATAGTTCAATATTTATTTACAACATCAGCAAGTGTTTATTAGTAAACATGGCTTTCTCTGTAGACTTGAGCCCGGTGTCTTCCAGGGGTGCATACCTTTAAGCATCTGGGGCCCGTTCCACTGAACAATGGCAATTCCAATACATGAGCAGAGAGTTACCGCCCTTATATAGATATATACGTCTATCACTGGTGTAATAGGCGCTGCAAGTGGAGCGAATTGTATTCATAGACGCATCCAGTTTACTGATTTTGGTGATAAGCGTGTAGGTGAAATGTGCATGATTGTTGTATTTCTTACGTATCTAACGTTGCCTCACGATTTATTAACATTGAACCATGCTGATCAACTTAATTCATCTCTGAATCAAACAGAAATTTAAGGATACGATCCTTTGTAACATCGTATTAAGATTTTCTCTGGATTTGTAGTCAATCTAAGACTTCTGTTAGCATATCACCTGAATTCCTAGTTTTAAATGATATTCTTCGAAATTCTAAAACTAGACATGGCTCACGTTCAGCCGCTATACATACGCACTATGTTAATCATTGCTAATTACACAGTATAGTATGACTAAATTAAACATAACCAACTGTTTTAGGAAAATGGCGTAATGATTCCTGGAATTTCTATTTAGAATCATAACGACTACAAAAAAAACCAGAGGTTTATTAATAAATTCGTGATAATAACGTGACCGCTACGTGTCCTTAGGATTATGTCACTATCTGTCAAAAATCGGCGTCGTTTTGATATATATTATGTACCTCGTGTACCACCGTGGGTGGTTTAGAGGAAATACATTTGAAATGAATTGAATTGAATTGTATCCATGCTCCACTGATTCAGAGGGGAATTACCCCCACGAGCACACCTACACCTGGACACGTGAGTGAATGAAAACTCCATAATGATTCATTCCCTCAC
>JAUTBZ010133980.1:0-13700 GCA_032361785.1 Lepetodrilus galriftensis
GACCTGCTAAACCGAAGGTTAATTGGATTGGCGCCCATGTAACCACGTCTTTGACAGCTCCTGCTGTATAAATAAATACACCTCTCCCGCAATTTGTACATAAAAATACAACATATGTAACAAACACTTCGTCAATCATTTCCATGTGTCACTGATAACATCAAAACATATTTACTGGACCATATTGTCAATGGAAAATATGTCATATTGGGTTACTACAGGGGTAGAAATTCCCACTCGCCTGTACACCCGTCCGGCCACCCGGCTGGCCACCCGATCCATTTCTCCTAATGTTAAAGGTATCCTACGGGCTAGTAAAAATTTCATGTTTTGTTGTTCATATCATTATTCGGGTGAGCATGTTTTAAAGCTAAGTTCCAACCCTGCTTAAACTGTTACCAAATGAGTGATGTTCCGTATTCCCTGTCCTTCATTATGGGTGGTGGTGTCTGTTGTATCTCAAACATGGACCTGACTACAGTGTAGAGACACCAGACTCCCCTGATTGTTCCTAGCCCCACCATGCCCACAGTACAGCTGCACAGAGGTCTATTTATGCGTGTCTGATGACAAAGAGGAAGGTTCCAGGCTTGAAGACCCTCCAAGAACCTGACATCTTGCCTCAACCGTTCCCACCACCCAGGTGAAGAACTCTTCCACATGCTTGGTAGGTTGGGGGGTTGGGGTGAAAGGTTTCTACCTTTGGGTTCATCTGTTCCTATAATCAATGGTATTACCCATGCAAAGACGTGCATGTAACCATGTGCAATACATGTAAAATGCTCCTATACTGGTTTTAAGGCAAGCAGAGCGGCAGACCCCCTTTGGTTGCTGGTAGTTTAACCTTCTCCCTGCTGAATAAAATCAAAGTGTTCTATTTCTGCATGTGATCTGGCAAGTTAACTCGCCTTCAGCAGGGAGAGGGTTAACACATCCAGACAACACTGGTTAAAATCTCAGGATCTCATGGTTAGAAGTTCCCGCTCGCCTGGCAGCCCGATCCATTTCTCCTAATGTTAAAGGTATCCTACGGGCTAGTAGAAATGTAATGTTTTATTATTTATATCATTATTTGGGCGAGTACATTTTAATGGTAAGTATTAAATAACCATGGGATCTGCATTATCATGTAGAACCTATTATTTCGTCACAATAACCAATTAGCTGGAGAGTACTCTAACCTTCCACTCGGATCATACCAAAATAAAAAAAAGTTTCTTATGGTCAGCAGGTCATTCCAGAGGAACCTTGAACTAACTAACCACTGTGTCTACATAAATATAACCTGAACATAAAAATGCTAGGTCAATGATAAATACAGTGGTCTTAAGCCCCGGATTATTTCGTGATGAAGGACCCTGACATCTTGTCAGACAGCGAGAAATTGTCATCTTGCTCTGCTGTCAACTCCTTTCCTAGAAACCCTGAATTAAATGTCCATTCGAGAACTGTTCATTTTTAACACCCGCCTACAACTGTCTAACACAGGAGAGGGTTGCAGACATGTCGCGGAGATAAAGCAGACAGATACTAGACGGATACTAGACAGATACTTGACATACACCGCACTGCTTCACTGGTTTAATGTCGACAAGCATGTCACAATACGGGTGTCGTGAAAATATGTCGCCTCAGCATACACGTCGCTCATAGGACCTACCGGCAGTGTATACCGTACAACTCAAGCAATTTCACTGCTAGACATGAGAACTGATAAGTCGAAAAACAACACAAAATATGCATGTGCAAGGCTAAAACTTCACCAGTCCTCACTGAAAATAACCTGTCACGGGCATGTGGACTGGCTCTATTTCGAACACTGCTACTGGAGATGTGAATTACCTCTAAAACTAACACGATGGTATTTAGATACACGTTACAACAAACAGGGTATCTAGATATACGATACAACAAACATAGTACCTAGATATACGATACAACAAACAGGGCAGAGGTCAAGATAGGTACTGATTGAACTGCTATGATCCTGTACGATTGGCCTACAAAAAAAATTATCCTCGAGTGTCATCGAGTGTCATCAGGTTTAGCGTGTCCTGGGTCAACTTTTTTATTGAATCTTTACCATACTTCAGACGATTCTTTGTACAAGGGTTGGGGTTGATTAATTTCAACAGTTATTTTAAAATCAAAGGGAGATAAGCGATTAGGTTGCAGATAATCTCTAGAATCATAACTGTAAGTGGTGGTGTAACGTAAAATAACGTGCATCTACAGACGATATACCCAGCTTCCCTGGTACATGGAACTGTTGTTTACTTTTAAAAAAATATGCAAAGCCCCCCTATGGGCAGGATTCAAACCTGTAACTTCCAGTTTCGTAGTCTGGCGTGCCAAGCACCCTCGTACTCTCAGTCAACTTATCTAGGGCAATGATAAAGCATTTTTTGCATCAACAATAGAAATATTTAATAGCTCATTAAACAGCGAATGTCGCAGTATTTTCATATTTTAAAAGCCTACAGCTTTGTTCATGGGTGTAATAAAATGAACACTTTAGAGCATGGTGTTCCCGGTGTTCCTCAATGCTACACTGTTTGCAGCTATCTATGATTGTCAGTTCTCACAACATGGGGTTTGAATTTTAAACTGAAATGAAAATGCATATTTCGCAAATAACAATACAGCTGCCATTGTCATAATGTAGCATTTGTGCATTTACAAATCTTAATTATTATTTTGTTTAAATATATATTTTTTTCAATTGGGGTTTAGAGCCGCTTTCAAGATTCTTTCATTTATGACACAACCAATTTAATTCTAGTGCTTACATCTGGTGAATTTCAACTAAACACCAAAAATGAAAAAAAAACCACTATTATCTCAACACAGTTCCTCGAGTCTACTCTTAACCCTCTCCATCCTGGAGGCAACAGAGATGCCCTAAAGAACAGTGATTGGGTCTAATCCAGCAGGGAGAAGGTTAACTAGGATTATGTCTACGAGGGCGTCACGACGGACAGAACGCAGAGAGGAACAGCACTACTGAGTGAAACCGACACGACATTAATCAGGTGTCATTGTGCCAGGTTAACCCTCGCCCTGCTGGAGGCAACCAGAGATGCCCTAAAGAGCGGTGTCTGTGCCTACCATAATTCAGCAAGGAGAGGGTTAATTGGGATACAGCGGACAGGTACAGACTGACAACTGTAGCGTACCTATCGTCTGTCGGGTTAGCGAGATGAACCATTGGATAATGCCTCATGTGAGAACAGTGCTGGAATGTGCTGAGATTTCTTAAAAGAAATAATAATAATTCAAATAATAACAAAGCAAATATTACAATAATAAAAATGAAATCTTGTTTACTAAAAATGATTTCCAACATCCAATAAGTTCCAACATCCAAGGAAACCCAGTTTAATGTTTGTCCAATAATAATGTTAACCTTTGAACTTCAGCAGTAGCCAATCAGATCACTTATTGTGAATTCCTATTAGTTCTTTTTTTCACCAATACATTATATTAACCCTCTCCATGCTGAAGGCAACCGGGGATGCCTAAAAGAACAGTGACTGTGCCTAATACTAGTACATCAGGGAGAGATGTCATAATATAATATGAGGATATTTATCTCACAATATCATTCTTAAATAAATTAACAACACTGATTGTACACACATATTTCTTGTGAAGTCAAGGGTGAATAAAAGGTGTTGCCAATTTGTAATGTGACATGACATTACAATGGCGGAACAGTTAACCGCTGAAAGTGATATTTACTGCTGTAGAAAGGAAACTGCAATATTTCCTATGGGCGTCAGTATTTGGTAATAAACACATACAAACATACATCTGAAAGGATCAACCTTGAATGTACTTTATGTGAGAACACAGACATAAAACACATGGCTTTCTTCATTTATAGCGACACGGAAAAGAACTGTCTGCCTATTAAACCAATAGAATTTGCCGTTTAATTCTTTGCAATTCGTGCAATGTTTCGGAAATGTGGCGGAATTAATTCTTTTCCAGAACATGTGGTATATAAAATGAAAATATCTTATATTTTTGAAAGACATTATATGGTTGGAAGCTTGGTAGGAATATCACATTCTGTGTTGGAAAACACGTAAAATGTCTTCAGTACGGATGTCTTAAGGTCAGACAAATAGACCTGAAAATGGATTCAAACTTTATTGTAACCATCTGTGCTTATCCATAAAGCAACGGATCCTAGTTGGTGTGTCATAAGACACATTTTGGGGTCAGTGATACCTTTAAGGGTCACTATTAATGTCAATACAAATGCCTACATCTTAGAAATAGAAACACGCTTTTTATTGTGCTTGGATTATTAAGAAATGTGAGAAATATTAAATATTAGAAGATTAATGGTTGTATCATACATGCAGATGACAATAGATGCTCTGGTTGCTGAGACAGACATATGAAAGTAATCCTGTGAATTGCTTGTAAACAAATAGTTGTGAGAATCACATCTATGGAATAAAACCTATCGTGACAATGGACACAACTCTTAACATGAAGGATCATTCTTCTGACAGTTGTAAAATTTACATTTCAGATTTTAAATTTCAGGTTTTCATTACAGAATTACAATACAGATGACACTTGTAAAACTTGAAAGAATTGTTCGTTCAAACTTAAAAGTTAACTGACAGGTACACGGAAATGAGCTAGAATTTGTATCACTGCATATTAGTTTGAATATCCATGGCACTTCATTGATACAACAGAAAGAAAATTTGATTTTCAAACATATGTGCAGGTAATATAATTCATGACAAATTTCACGCAGCGACGTGTACTTTTAACATTGCTGCACATCAAAGGATGACATGTAACTCGTCACCTAATAACCCTGAGTCATCCTAGGCACATGTAGGCACCACATGTCTTTGTGGTGCCCATTTAATGTCTTACACCTCAATATACAGCCAATGTAGGTTAATGTGGGACCTCACAAGACAACACTCCAAGAAAACAATTATAAAAAAAAAAATCTTATACGAGCGATCACAGTTGTAATTTGGTCTTACATTAACTGCTTTTGAAATGCAAATGTTTGTGAATGGAGAAAAGGTACTGAAAATTCCAGCCTTGAAGATCAAAGCTCGTACATAGCTGTAAAATTGACTGCATAACTAGCCTGGCAGGTGATTGGTCCACCTGTTGGCATGGCGATGGAAGGTGTTGATGGTGTGTACATATCAAACTAGATCTCCGCACACCTCACCGATGCCATCACTGATTGGGCCAATTTGCCGGAAATAGACGCACTGAGATGATATATACCGGGTATACTTTACAGGTTAAAGTCTTTCAAAAGGTTATATATTTCAGTAAATAGGCATCAACTTCATTGCAGTGCAATTCAGATGCTCAATTAGTAGGCTATTAATTACCAGAAAGTAAGACTAGTAAGACTAGATATATGTAATCGCATCAAGAATATGATTGTATTCCATGTATAATACACATTCTGTAGATAATAAATTTCTAAACGAATGTAGCAGAGTGAGATATAAGATGCTCCTACTGGTCTCGACCAGAGGGGTTACCCCTTTGGCTCATTCAGTAGAGCGTTGGACTCGCAATCCAGTAACTCAGGTTCGAATCCCAGGATCGGCAGGTCCAGTGTGACAAATGGCGCCCAACGTGTATTCGAGTTGTTTCTGGACATTCTTCTCCCAGGATTGTCTGACAGATACTCAGCTCATCAGTGACTTAACCTTCTCCCTGCTGAATAAAATCAAAGTGTTCTATTTCTGCATGTGATCGGGCAAGTTAACTCGCCTTCAGCAGGGATAGGGTTAATAGTGACTGAATTAGTGACTCGAGGACGACTCACCATATATATCAAGGGTGAGAATGTAGCAGAGTGAGATATAAAATGTTCCTACTGGTCTCAGCCGGAGGGGTTACATTTTCTGCTATTAATCACAAATTAATTAATATTATAAAAAGCTATCTGTCTTAAACTGGCATGGCAGACATACTAATTATCAAATTTAAAAAAATGAAGATTAATCAACAGTAATCAGCTAATCTAAGATAAATTATAAACTAATAGTATCCTGATTATGTTACACTGATAAGAATAAAAAATAGTGTTCCAACATGTACAATATTATCTTGTAATTATAGCATGGCTAGTATATCTCTTTCAAAGAACATTTGAAACGCAAATATTTTTAACAGTAAATGCTCAGCTATATTCTCCTGGATCATTTAATGCTTACAAACATAACAAATTATTCGTAATCAAAACAACATTTCTAATTTTAGTTTCGAGTTCATGACTCCACAGACCAACAGTAACCGCAGTTATTTAATTCATAAAGTTGTCCATTGAGATGAGTGTTTGATACAGGATGATACAGATCTGGATGTCATAAAGGAAAGTTATCCAGATTTGCAAGAGTCTATTATCTCTGTGAACTCCACTGCAGTGCGTTTGTCTGACTCAGCAGTCAGGAGTTTCATTTGAAATATACGACAATACATTTCCTGTCTCAGCAATCCGACATAATCATTGAACATTGACAAGTAATGGGAAATTGACAATTTGAAATCTGAAAAAAAATGAATTTTAGGTTTGACACGACCATGATGAATGAAAACTTCACTGCCTGACCTTCAACTTTCGTCTTGCCGTGGGAAGGTTTAAAATAATTAAACTATACATAAATTAACAATTGTTAATCAACTTGAAGAAATTTGCATGATAATGACATTCATGTATGTGTTTTTATAGCGCAAATTCAGTGTCTATGACAAATTTCCGAATGCAAATTTCCTGGCATGCTATCAAAATTCAGTACATGTGAATTTAATTGAAAAGTGATGGTGCGATTTAGTGATTCATCATCTTGTGGTTAGTGGTGGTTTCCTTTAGTGGCATATGAAAACCTTGACAATAGGATATTCAATTAAGACCCATTAGTGAAGATGAACCACAAAGTTCACCTGTATTTTCTGACAATTTTTCAAAACTTAATTTAACATACATAATTTGAAAACACGGCTTGTTAAAAATTCAAAATGATATCAACACATTTAGGTTTTTTAAAATAGATACAAATCTGAAAAAAATAATTTGTTGAAGAAAACATTTCCTAATTAAAATTATTAGAATAGATAATGAGCATGATGACAGCTATGATACGGTCGTGACAAGACGACAACGACAGAGTACCCGTGAACTCAGGTATGGATGTCACTAGGAGCAGTGAGTGTGTGACAAGTGGTCAGATATCCAAAGCAAGACAACAAGACAAGTGGTCAGATATTCAAAGCAGGACAAGAGTTTGGGCGGTAGAGGAGGCTGGTGGACAGGTGAAGATTGGTCATCCATCGCAGTGTCCACTTTCTTTGACCACACCAGGCCGTCCAAACACTGGCTGGACAGCTCAGTCACATCGGCAAACACAATCAGCCGGTCAGCCACATACTGGACACAATTGTTGCTGGACCTCGGCCATTCATGTCTTACACTTGGTCATAAGAGCAAGGAGGGTTGGACGGGTGCAAAGACGTTATATACCTAGTGATCCTTACACGACACAACGTTATATACGTAGCAATCCTTGCATGACGTACTCTTCTCAATTCGAAGGACCATATTTGGCCAAATAAGTTTCCTAGTCCATTATTTTTTAGTAACCACCTACTGGGTATATCACTAGGACACCCTCACCAGTACAAGCAAGCACCCACACATTTTTCGATTGACCCATATTCTTTTCACATTCAACACTTAGTTCACCTTAGTGTGAAGACATTCCAGGTTGTGGTTTGAATATATTCCTCTAAGTGTTTATTTTAATGAGATTCAAAAACAGGTGTCAGAAATTCTGATTACAACAGTGGCAGTGCTGTCAAATTCCTAATAGTAGTAGTAGTAGTAGTAGTAGTAGTAGTAGTAGTAGTAGTAGTAGTAGTAGTAGTAGTAGTAGAATAATAATAACAGCAATAATAACAACAATAATAATAATACATGTAATTATAATAATAATTTTTAAAATAAATTCAATAGAAAATAATAATAATAATAATAATAATAATAATAACAATAATAATAAAATGGCAATATCATATTGTTAGGAATTTAAAAAAATAAAAATGTTTGTTGTCATAATTAAAGAAGCTCTAAATAACATAGTCCAATAGTATGCAATGTATAATAAACAAAGTGTGAGTGAATTATTGTTTTACATCACAGCAGAAATATTTCACCTATACTACGAGTGGGGTTTATCATCAACGTACATATAAAACCTAACTTCTAATACTGCCACTTCTAATGTTATAATAACATATTAGCTCCATCAGTATAACACTCGACATCTCACATCACTGCACAAACCTTAATTATGATTTATTAAAATCTCCTCACATAAAAAAGTTAATATAATGTGAAAATAAAAGTTCCGGCTTTGTCGACGCAGAATAACTTCGGAGACATTCTCTCTTCATTCTGCTGATTCGTGGTCTTTCTTTCAGACGACTGAAAAGACCGGCAAGAGTAGATACAGAGTCCCATTGAGGACTCGGTTCTTGCTACAAATGAAGTTTTTCACCGTGGTCTCAAGTGACCTTCACGGTCATTCAAGAAGAACCGCATTTAGCCGTTTGACACGTGACGACCTTTCAGAATTGGTCCTTTCTGTGCAGGTATAGCCGGGCTATGACCAGACAATTAACTACGCCACACACCTGCTGAGCTGCAGTAGCAGACCAACATTGAAGCTTTTGTTCAAGCATTGAATATCTAGTCAGCAAGAAAATGACAGTTGAGAAAAACCTGTAAATGATATCTGGGATGAAGAAAAAGAATATGATCCAGGCATTATTTTGTGTGGGATTTTCGTGCGGGCAATTTCTTGCAATTTCTTGCTCCTCGCGGATGAGTAGACCGGTCTTCGGGAAGTTAGGTACATGTCTGGCCAGGTATAAACTCAATTAGCGGAGTTTAGATTGCCGCCTGACCTTAGAGTACAGGTGAAGCTTGTGAATACTGTATGTAAAAGTTAGACCTCAGATTGTCTGCTGATTTTCTTAACACAAACGTACAGAGGGTAACGTTACCTTGCTTGAGGCAGTGTAGAACGCCATTCAGGAAATAAATGACAGATTGTAGAATTAAGTTAAAATAAAGTTCCATTAGCAAAATGCCCTACAGCTTTTCCTCTTAAAGTAAGTTCTTGATGTGATAAAGTATGCATGTACATTCTAACCCCCAAAACATATTCTTAAACTTTGTGACGAGACTAAGTTAGGCATTTTATAAACTTCCAAGACTTACCAAGAGTGTTGTATCCTAAAAAAAATCATTCTGAAACTGATGTTAAAAATTTCAATGATTTTGTTCCTCATTGCATAAAACATTTCCACATATTTCTGCTAGACTGTTATAAAATAAATTAATCAAACATGTACGTTAACGTTCTTATATTAGTATTGAAAATAATGTGAAACTTCACAGTATATGAAAAAGATTTAAATTCCTTCTAAAATGTGATTAAAATAAATCCAATGTAATACAATAGAATACTGATAACCTTATACCAACTGACACAATATATCTGAGAATTGTTTTCTACAAAATTAATCTCCTGAACAATGTAGTCTGGGTGAAATGACCACGAATGACAGATTGGTTCACAGGCACTGACCCTTGTCCAGAACTCATTGACAACATGTATTCAGTGCGTCCTGAGAAAAGTCACAAGTCTATGAAATGTAACCGTGCACAATATGGCATGTCAAGCCTGAAAACACGCTCGTGATGATCGCGATCAGCTGTCAAGTATTTAACCCTCTCTATGCTGAAGGCAACTGGAGATGCCCTAAAGAGCAGTGCCTGTGCCTAATCCAGCAGGGAGAGGGTTAAATCTGTAACAATAGCTGCACTGTTGTTGTTATTTCACGTGCGATGCAAATAGGAACTTATTGTACGCATTGTAGTTTACGACTGTGTTGTCAAATTTGTTGAACATTACCTCTAATTTGTTTCCTTCAATCTGAGTGAAATAACCATGAGAGTATTTTAAGTAACAATCATTTATGATATGGAGTGAGTGAGTTAATATGGAGTTTAACATTGCTGTGGGAATCTTTCACCCATTTGAAAATGTCAGGATAATGTAAATGATTATTCAATTATCCAACTTTAATTAGTACAAATTTTAAATTAGCAAAGTTACCAGCCACAGGCATGGCAACAAACAATCGTAATTTCAGCAGAAAACAAACCAGGGCTGCAGGTCCCAATCCACGTCCAGGACGAATACATCAAACCCTGGACAAACAAATCAGCAGATTTCCATGGATCTGCAGAAAAATGTCATGTCTGTAATTCTGATGTGCTAATGGAAATCTGAAATGTTGAAGGCTAGACCTTGTAGAATGGCTGAAGTGTGGAAAAGACGTGCCGAATAGACGTGAGGAATAGATGTGAGAAATAGACAGCGATATTAATGACTCATTCAGAACGTAGGAGTTGTTCTCAGCCCCTCCAACTGGAGAGTTTGGCAAACATCGGTATAGGTGTCGGTACACAGGGAAATTCACTCTCGGAGAACTCGTGAGAGGGATTTCATGCTACGTACATTAAATAGATGTCAGAGAATAAAGACAGGCATCGGAATCCATATACATTAGGCTATAAGCAGTCAGCTTAAAATGTTTACTTTGACATACGTCTACAACACAGACATGCTAAATCAGAACTTTAACCCCAGTGAATATATTAATCACGGTTTGTCAGGGGTGCATTATGGAGAAATCATGTTAATTTCAAAACATGATATGTTTACTTTGAAATATAGAATATTTGGCATTTTGTCTACAATGCACAGCACACTATATTAGTATTCAATAATTTCCGCCAACTGTTATGACAGATATGAGTGTGCTATTTATGACGTCCACAAACCGCAAGATGATATCTATTTCAAAACAATGAATGACAATGGATATCATGCTCTATGACACGGAGGCCACATGAATTAAAATACCTTGACATCTAGAACAATACCTGACATTAATTTTTTATGTTGTAAAGCATCTATTTACAACATATATCAAAGACAAATTTGTACCATATTGTTTGTGAAATATATGTCTGCAATTATGTTAATAGCCTTGATAAAAACACGAAACGGTTTATATCAGTCAGATATGAATCCCAACATGGGGAGACGGTTGTATAGTTTCCGCATGTATGGTTGCGAAACGATAAAATGCAACCACAAACTCCCCAGGGGGCGTGTAGCGACCGGGTTGGAATGTGTACGATACGACTTGATACGGTCATAGAACGGAGATAACAATGCTTGATTGTGATATTCCGAAATTTATTTTACAACTGATTTCTCTCCCATTAAAAAACTAGTCATTCATAACAGCCGAGTCATCAAAAAGCTAATAATTAAATATTTCATGATAAATCTATATTTTATCATATAAAATACATTGATGATATTTCATGTTTCTAGTGAAATAGCATGTATCTCTCATCGAGCGACGTGGGAAAGGAGATATTTTTATATGTGACACATGAAAATATCAGATTAACAATGTTTCAATTTTTTTCTTTTAATTAATATTGAAATTACATATGTTACCCTTGTTTATATATATGATATCTCATGTAATACGCTTAAATAAACTAAACTAATTTTTAGAAATACAACATAAGGCCATGAATCCCATGGAATTGTTCAAGAATTAACTACGACATAAATAACAATTACCCAAACATTTTCATTGTATAAGCATTTTTGACACGGGGCATTTATGAACTTAAAACTTGGACATGGTGGCTTTTAAGGGATTTACTGTATTCAGGGGAGGTAATTGATCCAGGCTTCGTACAGCCTCGTTGATATCCCTGTGGCGAAATCAAATCTGTCTATTTCACACCTGGGTTAAACTGTAGAAATCGGATATATACACTGGACCTCGAATAGCACATATACCTCGGACAGGTGAAATATACACCCGAGCCCTCCTGCGTGAATCAGTATAACCCTACGATAACCTTAACGTCAACCTGAAGCAACGGTGTAGACTATGGCTAAGGTTGAGGCTAATGTTACCCGAAAGCTATACCGTTTCGTACACTAGGCCCCAGCTCGATAAACGATGTGGTGGTTCACTGAATGGCTGAATGAATGAAATGTGCTTTGGGGAATGCCGAAAAACACACACAGACTCTGTCGTTTATTCTTTGCCTTGTCCGTCACTGACAGATCAGAACAGACAGTAGTTGATGTACAATAATGTACAGCCTCGGGCATCCAGACACGAGACTGTAGGTAGCATCCAGACATGGGGACTGTAGATGTCATCAAGGCACAGACTGTCGATGACAGATAAACTTAAAATATGCTGATGTATAAAAATACATCATTGCATATTTGTTTCAAACAATTTATCTTTCGTAGTGTTAATTGCCGAGGGGCAAGAAGAGAATAAAGATCAAGTACATGATGAAAGAGGACATTGGTATCAATAAAACAAAACCAGGAGGTGTATGGACCTTGATACTGTGGCCTTGGCTTATAAAAGTTGCCCATCAAGAATACCGCCTGTCCTAATAATACTACATGGAATGTGTGAGTGGTTGATGTGTTGCTTTACTTATTTCTCCCAGTATTTCACTGATCTCAGAGCCATCTGCTTAGAGAAGGAGGGAATCCTGAGAGTCCTGGTTCTATTCCATTATAACGCAATAATTTCATAAAAATATTGGTGTACGGAGAAACCTGTAGCTATTGTATTGCAGTACTATTCAGGAACTCTGACTGACACAGCTAAACTCTGACACAAACATAATTCTAAAACTCCGACACATGAAACAAATTCTAAACCATTTCTAAACTAAACACTATCTTTTTCCCATATTTCCAATAATCCCAGAATTTAAGAAAATCCACACGGTTCCGATGTCAATATCCCGGAAACGAGCCCCTAAATCTGGCAGTCAATGAAAGTCGTCCATTCATAAGCTCTGGATGTAACAGAACCTTTGATTTTCACACCTTCAAGAGATTGTCAATGCAGGATCACTGGATCCGCTGATCGCCATACACACCTGTATTGTACATGAAACTAACGAACAGCGATCACGAAGGACACCGACACCTCGTCGATATCTCCTTACACCCTGTGCACATTTCAGCTCCGTCGATTTCAGGTGTCGTTTTCCAGAGGAGTATTATAATTGAAGACCTGCACATGTCAGATTCTCAAAATATGTTATTAACGGACATATTATCCCGAAGGTAAATTGCCAGGATTTAACGCGTGTTCAGGTAAGAATTGAAAGGCATCTTTGTTTGTTATCTGGTTCTCAATAATTACGGCCGTATACATGGTCAACTGTTATCGGCTGACATTTTATAGGCAGATAAATTGGCAAGAAATAAGCTTGTCTTTGTGGTGTGTTCTCGACTTTCACCGGAGGAGCTTTGTACGTAAATGTCCAATCGTGAGATAGTTTCTACCTTGTTATCCAGTCACAAGGAACATGCATATTTAATCAAGCCTAACATAAAAGATCTTCATGTATATTTTATGACCATTTGGACATTTTAAACTTACACAATATGTGCATCTGAAAACAACTTGGTTTTTATATACATTTGCAGATGTCATGTACATGTGAAAACAAATAATTTTTGTATTTGCAGATGTTATATATACTTCAT
>JAUTBZ010133991.1:0-13699 GCA_032361785.1 Lepetodrilus galriftensis
GTACACATGAGCTTGCTTGTATCGGGTACACAGCTGGTACACATGAGCTTGCTTGTATCGGGTACACAGCTGGTACACATGAGCTTGCTTGTATCGGGTACACAGCTGGTACATGGATTATATAGATACTCTTTATTTCCTCCAAGTTTGAAGATACATTGTATATTGTATAACTAATTATTACTTAATAGCTATGGCATACTAGTATACATAATACATAATGTAGTTATAAACAGTAAGAATACATAAATAAGATGTCGCATCCTCGAAGCACCGGCCATTATGACTACAATGGCCTGTGTTTCGAGGATGCTGTTGTAAACCGTCAGTACGTACCGGAAGCACACTCCAGCAAGGTTCTCTAATGTTTGTTCCAGGAGAAGAGTTCCAGCTGACGCTCCACCGTCCTCTGCCAACTCAGATCCCTGCAGACTTCCCCGACGGCAATGGCGAGATACCACTGGTAGTGGGGACATACCTCCGAGCTCTCGACACCCAGCCGCACGTCATCCTCGAGTGGAGGGTGGCGCTTTACACCTGGTACAACAAGCATCAGCCAGTCCCCCCGACAGAGACGTAGATCCAGGGTTCTACATTGATTAGCGTTTTGAGAAGATTTCTCTCTCTCTCTCGCTATGTTGTATTCTTGAAATTATATAATTATATGTAATATTATCATTTTGTTTCGTTTTGTTGGTTTTCTTCGTTATATTCTATACTGAATGGATCTCGACTTTTTAGAATGTTCTGTTGGTTTCCATTATGGTTAGCTTATTGATGTTACCAGTATTTGAGTGAAACTATGGTTAAGAACGCATTACGTGTCAATGATGTCATCTTTTTTGGAATAGATATATTGGTAAATTTACCAGGCTATAGGTATGCTTTTCACTGAATACATTGGTTTGATTATTTACATCAAACTATCTCTGTACAAAACAAAATATCGTTTCGAAACAGTTTTCATATTATTCCATGGTTGCTATATTAGACTATATGTGCAATGTACCATTAGTATGATTTCACTAGACTTAAGTTATTACAATAAGTTTGAATTTGTTTGTAAGTTTCTCATTCCTAGTAGGCCTATTGCTAGGGCTACTATATATGCGCTCGTGTTTAAACTGTTGTTCTGCTTATCCAATTTGTGTACAGATTTGCATATAAAACAATAAATGAATATAATATTTGAGCCTATCTTTTTTTTCAAGCAAGGCATACAATGAAGAAGATTCCCAGGCATTTGATATAGGGGATTGACTCCTGCATTCTCCGTATATTGATAAGCCTTATATTTAGTGCGGAAGAGTAGGCCTACATATATATATATATCATTATAATGATGTATGATAAATATAAGCTTATACTATAGAATGACGTTTACAAATTTAGGCATATATAGATCTATAGGCCTATCACAGCTGATAGACCTGGATAGTATGAGTGGTACTATATTGCGAACTATCTTGGATATAGATAAACAGCTGATAAAGGATATGTGTATGTTGAAGGTATAATTAACATGGTACAATGATTCAATTAAATAGTATTTATATTTATAAAATTAGAATATTATGCGAACAGAAAGTTTCTAAGTGGAGTAAGGGCAGGTAACTCTTGATTATTAGCAGACAGTCATTTCCGGATGATGTCACGAGCAATGGCGGATTTGTTGATTTTTTGCTACTACTGCTTAGAATAGCAGACGAGTTTCTCTTGGTTGTCAAGTTGATTATCTGTCCATCATGTCTTGCCAGTTGTCTGTACTGTCCAGGTTTCATGATATGTCGTCAGTGAAGAAATATTTCTTCCCTGCTTCGAGAGATTCCACTCCAGACACCACTCGTGGAGATGGTGGGTAACTTTCACAGTGTCACTGACACTGGCACTGCCACATCAATCTCTGCCAACTTCCAGTTCCACACACACTAGCCACTGCTGTCACCAGCAATCACTAGTTTGCTAGAGTGTACAAGCAAAGAAAATCGGAAAACTAGATGGCAGATGCTTCATTCTATGCGATTACATTTTGGAGACGTCTGAAAACTTGATTTTCTTTTCTAAATTATGATTGTCACATTTTGACTCATAGAAATCTGGGCTCCGAAATCTGTTTGAGATTTATGTATGTCGACAAATTAAAATGATGGTAGATTGATCAATACATCTGTTAATAAATGTATGTAGCATCGAGGTAGGTTTTGCAGCCACCTGTCGCGTAGTTCCATCTTGACTTGTATCCGTCCATGAAGCAAGCACTGTTGTTCCTGTTAACCCGAAAAACGTGCTCGGTTTGCCCAATTTCCACGTTCTGAGCGCACCAGCTTTGCCGCTTACAAGATATCGGCAAGCAACTGGCTGTGATATAGCTTATATTCCAAACATTTGGCAAATCGAGTGCGTTTTTCGGGTCAACTGGATCTGTATTTAGTTTGGATAATTCAACATCTCAAGTTCCCTTTCCTCAAGTTACCATTGACTTAAACAATTTGTTTATTTACCAAGCTTGACAAATATTATTACAAAATTATATTACTACTGATAATGAATTTGATCTCACTTCAACATATCAGGGCTCGACAGTAAGGATTGTCCGCCTGCCTGGGACAGGTATTATCCACAGGCGGACAAGTGAAAACAGCCCAGATTAACAAGCCCTTTTCATAGTAGTTACATGTCCGACAGGACACAGGGACAGGTGCCTCAAAAAGTTAATGTAGAGCCCTGCATATTTTTAAAGTCTTTCAAGTGATAAACTGCAACTATTATTTCAATTCTTTTTAAATGTTGCATCAATTTATCTGTGCTCAACTATTTGTTATGCTATGCCTGACTGGTCCACAGGAGACGACAGTTGGCAAGAGGATTGGGAGTGGAATGAAGACGGACAAACAGCAGAGAGTTCAGAAGTCACTGAATCTATCAACCAATCAAACAGCGAGAAATACAAGTGGTTCCAAGGCTGTATCGTCTCTCTCTCGCCAACCAATGACATGATGGCTATTGGATATGGAGAAAAGATCGTAGTTCTTTCTCGTAAGTTTCTTGTATTGTATTTACTGTTAGATCTCATTCTCAATTTCTCAGTAGTAATAAGTTTGGATAAATTTCAAATTCAGAGGGTATTGCTAGTTGTAAATAAATAATAATGGTAAGTAAATATTACTAGTTGGATATTATATATATAGATCATTCAGATTTATATTATTTATGCATTTTGCATTTCAGAAAAATGGGATCCGAAGCACAGAGGTGAAGATGTAGAGAGCAAGTTCTCAATTCAATGGCAGAATGTTATAAAACAAGAAGAAGGGTATGTTGTTATGTTACTAATTTTATACTTTTAAATTTGAATAAATAAATAAAATCATTTTAATAAAATAATCAAAGTATAAACTGAATTATAATTATTTTCTTAATGTTATTTTCTGTATTTTTCTAGTGAGACCATAACAGCTCTGATGTGTCTGCCGTTGGCATCACAGAAAAGGTACAGTCAATATGAAGTTTAGTTATATTAAAGATGTTCCATATTGAGATAACCTGGACCAAACCATCGTTATAATAAGTAATTATGATAAATATGTGGTAGTATGATGATATTGATGCATTATTAACTCACGTGATCCATCTTACTTGTGATTATATTCATATAATCGTAATCAAACTTCGTTTTACTCGTTTAATTATCAATTAATTTACACGTCATCATAATTATTATTATTATTATTGTGTATTACACTTGTTTTTGATATTATTATAATATTAATTATTATTATTATTCGTGTGGTTTCAGGAGCACTCAAGGGGGACCAGACTGGACCTGTGTGATGGTGGGGTTCTCTACGGGCTATGTGCGCATGTACACTGAGGTACGTCCAGATATCTTACAGCAGACCTTCACAGAGTAACCTTTAGAGCTCCTCTGTGGTGGGAGACCAGCTTCACACAATAGGGAGAGAGTGTTGTGGACAGTTTTTGTATACTGACATTTTGTTCTTGTAGACGGGCGTTCTGCTGTTATCTCAACTGCTGCACACAGAGCCGGTTCAGAAGCTCAAGTGTCGGACGTACGAACCTCCGCGCTTCCTGGGAATGTCAGAACAGGTAATGGAAAATAAGGAATTTCAGAAGAGGACTGATAAGCTATTTTGATGAATTAGTGGTTTATGTCAATTCAGAAATATCTCGCCCATTCTTAGCAAATGGGTGAAAGATTCTCACAGTGACGTTAAAACTCCATTATTACTCACCCATGCGTGACAATGATACGCTGTCCATACTAAACTCCTCTGATTAGTATAAATTTGAAATGGGTTGAAAATCTTAAAAATTGAATTGATTGTTCTCGTATCTGTGTGTTATCCATGTTCCTTTTTTAAATTTATGTTTGTAACTCATATGACGAGGTTCTCGGCCTGAGTAAATAAAGGTTCTGTTCTGTTCTGTTGACAATATTCTGTGAGATATGGGTTGAATTACACTGTTTTTAGCATGAGGAGCTGGTCATCCTGTACAAGAGAGCCGTGGTGTCCATCGACGGCTTCAGTCTGTTCCAGTCTCTCCGCGCCTGCAGGAATCAAGTAGCGAGAGGTGAGGGTCTGCATCCACTCAATGCTTGTAGTGCTGTGAGACCTGTGTTGTGTCTGGTGGTGCTATGTTGGTCATGAACTGTGTCTATGGTAGCGCTATGAGAGTTTAAACATGTAGAATTGAACATATGATGTATTTTCTTATCTCACTGACAGTTTATTTTTCAACTAGCGACTGCCAGCGGATCTGAGTCTCTGCTTCAGCCTCCACCTCTGGCGTACAAGAAGTGGGGATTGAACGAACAGGATAAAATCCATGACCTGGTCAGCTCAGGTGAGTCTACGTGACCAAACTGTACCACTTCCACTGGTCAGTCTTTCACATCCTTCTCATTATCATAGCAGTTGTATTCAATTCCTCCGAAATGAAGGTATATACAACAAGCAGTGTTCGAATTAATAGCGGGTCCTGGGGCCATTTGAAATTCTGCAATGTTAATGGTATCTGTGTGAACCCCTAAACAGATTTTACCGATTTTACCACCATTAACATTGGGCCTATGGAGAATGACCCCCTTATCATTTTATTTATTTCGAACACTGACAATACATTTATTGTGACAGCTTTTTGCATAATTCATCATCGCGTATGTGTGAAAGATTCCCGCTGTGACGTAAAACAATAATTCACTCGCTCACTTTTGCATAATTTCAGTAGTATGACAGTTTCATTCCATTCTTCAGAACTAGGAGCATGTAGCTCTAACTTGTGATGTTGGCTTGTTCTAGGTGTGCAGTCCTCTAATCCGTTCGACCAGATGAAGAATGCGTCGCTGCTGGGAGGATTCTCCGCCAGCGTGAAGAGTGCACCGCCTGCAGCCAATGTGTACATGACAGTCGGGGTCGGACCGTACGTCGGATTCTTCTACGCCATGGAGGTTTGTCAACGTTGTCGGAAAATTCTTAAGAACCCGAGTATTTATAAACAAAAAATAATCATATTGCAGGGAATTTTAACTTTTCTCAAAATGTCCAAAATTGCGGTGGCGCTGAGGCTAGATTTCGTTGTCGTATCTTGCCCATGACATTACTTACTTTTGTTTCAGGGGAGTGCACAGCCAATTTTATCTGATGTAGCTATGGCGGTGGCCAATAAAATAAAGACAGCTCTTATGTCTGCTGCAAGGTATGTACAAGTAATGTGGTTTTATTCTTTTATGGCTCACTTTCCATATTCACGTATAGGTGAACTATTCTCACTGTGATGTAAAGCAAGAATTAACTAACCCTTTCCATATTTACCTTACTGTCCTTGACTAATATGTCAGCTGTGCTATTTAAGCTGCCACACAAGACACAAATCTGAGTAAAATCCACATGTAAAGTTTGTTTATATCACGGGTTGAATATTAATATATTGTCGTTTTCTTCAGCGGTTGGCTTGGATTTGGAGGAAAACAGAAAGATGATGCTAAGGACAAATCTCCAAAGATTGAACCTTCTACACCACTTCCTCTCAGGTAATCATACTGGATCTCTGTAGCAGCTTTTCTGGAATTTTTTAGCTCAAGGAAGGCTTGGTGGATCTTCTACAGCGCCAGGTCGTCACCTATGGGTGAAAGATTCCTGCCGCGACTTAAAACAATAATTCATTCATTCTACCGCCCCAGCTTGGCCACCTGTTTGACAACGTGTCACTCATCGGTGCAGATGATTTACGATAATTTTTGTTCATATTGAGATTTGCGCTGTTAGATGTCATGGCTATCCTCTTCCGTCTAGGTATGGCTTGCCAGACATGAGACGCACAGGAGACAGCATCTGTCTGTCTCCTAACAACCGGTACGCGTCTCTGACTGACGGCTTTGGCAGAGTCACCTTGGTGGACATTGAGCGAGGGGTGGCCGTCAGAATGTGGAAAGGTGAATATAAATACAATAAATATAGTAATTAATATTATTTTAAATAAAAATAATTAATAAATATTAAAATATTGAAACAGTAAAGCAATAAAAAATATGCAGCATGCTTGTTGTAGTTAGTTTGGTGACATTTCCAATTTGTCTGCACGACTATTTCAGGTTACCGAGATGCTCAGATTGGTTGGATGGAGGTGCGAGAAGATGACGGTCTGGGCAGCAGGAACAGAGATCACTCTCGGGTGGCGCAGTTCCTGGTCATCTACGCTCCCCGCCGGGGAATCCTGGAGGTCGGTGCTGTCAACTCTCAGATTCAGTATTTCAACTAATAGCTAACCATCCATACAGCAACTTGGCAAATTCGAAAAGTTGTGAAGTTATCCTTAGATTAAGATTACTTTATTTTTAACACCCATTCATTAATATTGACAAGCCACGGTATCGGCAAAATAAGTTTGACATCTCTAACCCTCTCTCTGCTGGATTAGGCAGTGACTGCTCTTTAGGGCATCTCCTGTTGCCTTCAGCATGGCAAGGGATAGAGGCCCTGACACAAAGTATACAATCATGGTATTTGTGTGGACAGGTCTGGACCGCGGCCAATGGTCCGCGAGTCGCCGCCTTCAACGTCAGCAAGTGGTGCACTCTGGTGTGTCCCGGCTACGGCATGATGGGCCTGAACAACGTCACCAGCCGCGGGGTCAAGTCACGACCCTTCCAGTGTGCCCTCATTGACCCCGACGGAGTGGTGAAGACCCTGGACATCCCCTTTCATCTGGCCCTCAGGTAGTTATTGTTAAATAGGAACCGTACACATACATTGCAGTGTTGTTACTATAGCACATGAACACCCTTTCACTGATTGAATAAGTTGGTAGATAGGAAAACATTCTGGTGAACCCAGGTTCAAATAACAAAGATAAACATTGGCGCCCAACTTTTATTCCGGCTATTTTTAGATTTCTGTTATTGCTTAATTGTACTGTATAGATTTCACAGTTATCAGTTCTATATGTTGGACCTGTGATTGGAAGACGTAGAATGAAGCCAAGTGTTTGTATTTGTTTGGAACCAAGGCTGTGATAAGATTCAGAGTGTTTCTTCCCATGTCAGCCCCGATCTTACTCCCAGATATGATGTTGTTGACTTGACGTGAATGTCACGTGGTATTTGTGTATTGCAGTGACAAGAGCAGTAAGAGGGCCCGAGACCTGCATCTGCTGAAGAAACTCAAAGCCGTTCTCAAAGACACTGCAGAGGAATCAGGTGAACAAATTATTATCACAAAATTATTATTATTTTCATTCTTTACATATCCAGCATTTAAAATATTTTCTTCAGACTCTATATTGACTAAGATGTAAATAAATTAAAATAATATATAGATAATGCAGATCAATGATACTGTACAGTTTCCGTGAAGCTATGTCACATGTAAGTTTCTATGCTAATATTGATCTCTTTCACCACAGAGGGGCTGGAGACCGTGATTAAAGATCTCATCCTCGACATGAAAATAGCAAATATTACAAAACAGGTATGTTGATACATTTACAAAGAATTGAAGACTTCTACGTTAATATTGTATTCGTCCAATAACTTATATATTATTTTATTTATTTATTTATTTATTTATTTATTTATTTATTTATTTATTTATTTATTTATTTATTTATTTATTTATTTATTTTTATTTTTTATTTTTTATTTTTATTTTGTTTATTTTGTTTTTGTTTTTTTTTAAATTAGTTTTTTTAATAACTTGTATATTAGATTGTAGCATGTGTAGTAGGTTTTTTATTTGCACTATTTAAACTATTTGTTTGCCAAGTCGTACACATGTCTCGTCTTACAGGCCGTGGAGAGAGTTCTGAGTACGAAGTACTTGTCCCCAGCCATGATGAAGAACGTCCTCAAAGTCTGCATTCAGAAAATCTCTGGCAAAGGTAAATGTAGACCTTGGTACCATAGAACATAGTACATGTGATGTTTCCCTCATTATCATAATTATTTGTTAATATTTTCCACAGAGGCCATGAAATATGTAAAGGCTTTGGATTTGAAGTGTAATAGCTTGTACAATCAGGACCCCCTTTCACGAAGTTCTCGTATCCACTAAGGCACTATCTGATCAATTCCAGAGATCCTTATGAATGAATGCCAAGGTTTAATTAGATTTCTCCCGCATCATTCCATAGTAAATCCGTGTTCATTGCGACCTCTCTCTTCAGCGGACGCTACGCTGGACATCGACAGCAAGCTGTTCCTGCGCTTCTGTCAGGCCCAGGACAACCTGCTGCACACGTACAAGATGGTGGAGAAGTTCACGCAGTGTGGCGCTCCACCGCCCGCCGGAGGGGACGAGTCCAATGTCCAGGTCAGTGTGACCCCCACTCGCAGTGTCGTCTTCTCCACTGTTGGCTTAATGTAAATAAGCTGTACATTTACCATGCACATCCATTCTGGACAACTTCTCAGTACTGCAGTGGACTAGTGTCAGTTGGCCAGTGTGTATGTAATTCCATCTCAACTCCCTAGGGCTTATTTTGCATCCTCAGATGACAGCGAGGGTTTTAGGTTTAACTCTGTCGGAAAGTGACGGCATGGTGTCCAACTTGGACAAGTTCCGCCAGTCGTCGGACGTCTCGGAGCCGCGGGTGACGTTCCAGGAGGAGATGCTCGGCGCCACCAGCTTCCTCCACTGCTTCCTGTGTCAGCTCCACGCCAGCGACCACGACGCCAGCCGCCCCACCGCCATCTCCGTACATCGAGGCCTCACTGACGAGCGGAAACTGGCTCTAGGTACTGACAGTACAACCCTGTACAAATACGTCTTAATACCCTGCCTTGTAAAGAAACCCTGTGAATGTGATCATAAATAATGCATGACCATCTCTCTCCAAAGCCGACATAGCTCTACATTTAGGCAGTCTGTATTACATTCTTAGGGTTTTTCTTAAAGATTGTACTTTGTATGAGGATGAATGTGTTATTCTTAATCAGAATAGAATGAACTGGGGATACTTTTTGTAAAAACCTGTACTAGGATTCACTATACAAGCTGTGTGCAATGTAGAGTCTTTCAGCTTTAGAATACGATTATAGGCTATTGTTATTGGTTTGAAATTCTGCCATGGCTTATATTACATTATGGATTGACTCCCAAGATTTGACAGCACTGTTGTTTTGACTTCAGGGCACTTCTTCTTCCATTCCTGTCTGAGTGGCCAGGCCTCGTCCGGCGATCTCAGTATCGTCCTGCAGGACTGCAACCTTCCAGCCGATCACATCATGGTGAGTCTCACACTGTCTGTCTGTCACTGTCTGTCTGTTACTGTCTGCACTATCTGACACTGTCTGACACTGTCTAAATAGCTGCCAAGAGACGTCGTTGAAGTGGTGTGAAGTACCATGCACCTCCGTTCCTTCATTCTGCTACTTTCTGTGTTCAGGATCTACTCTTGCTGTATTGGATGTCCAGTGATGACCGGAGCATCACGTCACTGCCCAGTTTACACTACCTCATCAAGACAGTCACTGCTATGACAGGTGAGATAACTTGTCCACAGCCAGAAGTGTAGTATAGAGTATACGGTAGTTTGCTAGTAGTGGATCTACAAATGTTAGCATTTAATTATATTCTAAGTATTAATCACAAACATTCTGTACTAACATATCATGATATAGCTATAGCAGACTCTCTCACTTTAAATATTTATTTATTACACCATATTTATTTATTAATATTGAAAGAATGGATGACTTTTTACTTCAGAAAAGTGTGAAGTTCTAGTGGACCACAACATTGTCGCCCCCTGGTGGCAGAAAGTGCGAGATGCGTGCAGCCAATCACAGAACATACAAGCTGTGTACATTCTAGCTTTAGCTGCACGAGCAGTTGCCATGGAGATATTTGGCAGCCAAACCAAAGCCAAGGTAGATTTTGTGTTTTTAATTGAAGCTGTGTGCATATTTATTATATATAGGTGATACATGATGTAATTAGCCTTCTTCTTGAGAAGTGATTGTAAACAGGGAGACGGTGAAGTCACATAGCATCCTTCAACTCTGCTCGTACCTATGTGTGATAAAAATTGCTCCCACTGGCCCTGAGATTAGAAAACTTTCTTGAGTAGGATTTCATGCTACTCATGTTTTTTTTGTGATAAAAGTTTTTTCTGAAATCAGGATCCCATAGATTTCAAATTTCCAAATCTGAATATGAATATTTTGGTTCTTAATGAAATATTTGAGAAAGTATTGATGATAAATTTACCCTCGCAATGTTTTCGACATGTCCTCTGCGTTGTTGACAGGACCCAGACGCAGACACTGCCAGTCTAGACAACAGTCTAGACACGAGTCTAGACAAGACGGACATGTCCGAGTGGGAGTCTCTGACCGTGGACATCGAGCACTGGAACCTTCTCCTCAAACAGCTGGAGGACGTCCTGGCCTTGTCCTTCCTCATCCACCTCAAGCTGCCAGCCAATCACAGTGCTCCTCACCAACACACCCCAGTGCTGGAGCCAATCAGATTGTCCGTTAGTAAACTCTCGGAAGGAGGAAGAGGTAGAGATTTCTTTTTGAAACCAAATTCATTTCTTCTCTTCAAATGAAAAGTTGTAGGTTCCACTTGATAGTATTTATGTTATTGTAATATATAGAGATCATCATTTGGTATTCAGATTTCATTTACCAATATTGTTTCATTTCATCAGATTAAGAATATAAGAATGATAGTATAATTTAAAAAATATAAAATAATAATAATAATACAAATAGTAGTATAATAATAAAATAAATAATTAGTAATAATATAAGAACAATAATAATGCTAACAATGATAATAACAGTACTAGTACTAACGCTAATGGCCATGTAACCTGCAGGTTCTATATCGGAGGTGGTGGCGCAGTACGTGATCCGCCTACAACTCAGTCCCCAGTCCCTGTACAGACAGCTGCTGTCCTCCAGTCCTGACAGTGAGGACGGCGGGACCACGGAGGACCACACGACCAAGGTCAAGGAGGACAATGTCCCCTCTCCTCTACGCAGAATACAAGGTGACCAGTGACGCAGTGTCCGTGTATGTGTGGCTGTATGTGTCTTAAACCTAGTGTAATCAGTAACTGAAAGTGGCTAAGAACACATTGCGGCACTCGGCAACTGTTTTCCCGATACTAGTTTGCCTAGAGACTTGCGAGATTTATTGTTGAACTTCCATATGCCTTAGTATAGTTTAGACTACATGTATGATTGTTCTGTGGAAGGTATGATTGTTCTGTGGAATGTATGATTGTTCTGTGGAACGTATGATTGTTCTGTGGAACATATGATTGTTCTGTGGAATGAATATTGTTCTGTGGAATGCATGATTGTTCTGTGGAACATATGATTGTTCTATGGAACATATGATTGTGCTGTGAAACATATGATTGTTCTGTGGAACATGATTGTTATGTGGACATGGAATGTATGATTGTTCCGTGGAATGTATGATTGTTCTGTGGAACGTATGATTATTCCGTGGAACATATGATTGTTCTGTGGAATGTATGATTGTTCCGTGGAACGTATGATTGTTCTGTGGAACGTATGATTGTTCTATGAAACATGATTGTTCTGTGGAACGTATGATTGTTCTGTGGAACATGATTGTTATGTGGACATGGAATATATGATTGTTTTGTGGAATGTATGATTGTTCTGTGGAACATATGATTGTTCTGTGGAACGTATGATTGTTCTGTGGAACGTATGATTGTTCTGTGGAATGTATGATTGTTCTGTGGAACATATGATTGTTCTGTGGAATGTATGATTGTTCTGTGGAACATATGATTGTTCTGTGGAATGTATGATTGTTCTATGGAACAGAATCCTGGTATTTCTGGAGTTTTGATTTACTTGTCTGGATTCAGATGAGCTGGCCCAGCTCCGAGTTCGCTTCCCCCACAGTCTGGAGAACGACATCCTGCTGTCCAACTGCTGCTGGGAGTTTGCCGTTCAGTGTAACAAAGACCCAGAGGTAGGAGGCCGGCATTGGCTCGTCTCGGAGTTTATAGCAGTGTTCCATTGTCCCAATAACACACAGGCTCGTATTTAGTTGTGTAGATGTAGCCAGATATTTGTGCATTATCTTCTCTTGGCTGAGCATGTTAACCTTCTCCCTGCTGAATAAAATCAAAGTGTTCTATTTATGCATGAGATCGGGCAACTTAAGTCACCTTCAGCAGGGAGAGGGTTAAGAGAGAGTCTGCAGAGTAAACTCCCTGATTATCTAATAAACATCCATGATTTCCATTCCTAATTGATTTAGAAATCTTGTTTTTCTTTATTGTAGCTCATCAATTTCCTTCAGCTGTCGCTAGAATACCTCAAACTTGTTCAGAATGCAGTCCTACGGCAAGGTAAGTTAGTTATGTTTGGCTGAATATGCTTTCCAATTATGAATACCTTATTTCCAGTGATGACATTATGCATTATGCAGTACACCAGTGACATAATTAACGAGGCGTGGTTGTAACAGAGTTGTGACAGAGTTGTGACAGGGTTGTGACAGAGTTGTGACAGTTGTGACAGGGTTGTGACAGAGTTGTGACAGGGTTGTGACAGAGTTGTGACAGAATCGTGACAGGGTTGTGACAGGGTTGTGACAGGGTTGTGACAGAGTGCTCCTGTGTTGCAGGTTTGTCCAGCATGTTGTGGCACCTGTACATACAGAAGAGAGTCTCGACCGCAGCGACGCTCATGGAGAAGGTCAGTGGTCTTCCTCTACAACATTGTCTGTTCTGAATCAATTACACTCCTCCATTTTCAAATGTTCTGCATCATTTCTGTTCTAGCGTGTTTCTAATGATACTGACATTAACTTGCAATACTTTGAAATCTGAGGAAATGCATAACTTACACCTTCACTTGTTTTCACTAGGTTGGAAAGGCTCCAAAGGAAAGGCTGTGTCGAAAGGTAAGAGTTCTTATGTGATGGATCGTTGAAATGCAATAGTTATCTCCCTTGTTGATCTTGCAACTACCAGACTTACAGGAAGTCAGTTTTGTTTGGTAGACATGTGAATTACATATTCGATATGGAAAATATTCTCCTCACCTCGTCGCTGGTTGTTGTTTCAGGAGACCGGGATGAGCGACACGACACTGACAGAGTTCATGGGTTGTATCGTGGACCTCCTGCAGATAGCCATGGATGTGAGTACCTGTACAACGTGACCTCGGTTCTCATGCTCT
>JAUTBZ010134002.1:0-13697 GCA_032361785.1 Lepetodrilus galriftensis
ACACACACACACACACACACACACACACACACACACACACACACACACACACACACACACACACACACACACACCGTGACACGTGCGAAGGGTATTGAATTTCATGCCAAGGGAATTTAATGACTTTTTATTGGCACGAAATAATGTTCCATTGGAGACAATTGGTATACTAGTAACTGAGCGAAAAACGATTGCCCTGCTACACTGGTTTGTGAAACTGGTGTCATGATTTGTTTAATTATCACACCAGCATACGTAACATGCATCCTCGCACCTCGGCGGTACTTAATTCCGTTCCTATATCTCACTTCGTGTGGTACCATATATATATATAAGTTAGAGATAGGAAATGGAGAGGATATGAACTTAGATACTAGTATTAGAACGAAATTAATTATAGTACCGCCAGGGTGCGAGGACGACATACATGTACATGTAGCTCATCCTACTAACAACTCCTTGAATAAATACGCTATTTAACACGACAATGAATGTAAGATGAGGCACCGGTGTCCGCAATACAAGGTAGTATTGCATTTCTAAAAAACATCCGTCAACTTGTGTAGTATTATGTCTCATCACAGCGGTTTGACGAACAAACACCGATTTTGCGTTAGAAGAATTATTTTGTTTATGGGCCGAAGTGGAGCTGATCCTACATGTTCAAGTCAGTTTAGTTCCTTGGGAGTTTATGATGCACACGCATATGACTGTTGCTTGCAAATCCAGAGGCTGCACCAACATTTGACCTCGCGAAAGTATTCATATTTGAGGTCAAATCAAAGATGGCCAACATGGATTTTGAGCTACTGGCTCTCGGACTATCGACGTCGTATACGACAAAATCATTATTCTGACGTAATTTAACAAATAGGAGCAATGTAGTATCATATATTTCTTTACAATGAACACGCAACTGGATATAGAAACATTAACATACTTCATGGTGGCGATGTTTTCTTACACGATGACACATTCAGATATGGATACTATTCCGAAAATGCAACATCAATTTTAATTCTTTGTTCATTTCAAACACAAAGATATATTGAAGTTCGGTTGTGTTTGTACTGATAATGTCTTCCTGCTAGCCTTAAAACATATCCGCACTTGCATACAGTGCAGAATACATAGAAGTACCAGCAGATGCGATAAACGCAATGTATTAACCTCCTCACTGCTACGGGCATGATGCTCAAAACACATGTACAATGGAACAATTCAGCAGGGAGAAGGTTAATCAGTTCGATATAAGAATGAACTTAACATAAATGGGGAAGATACCTCGAAAACGTCAAGACTAACGCTGGTTCTAGACAATATTAATAGGTGTATATTTATCATGTACTATTCGTCGATGCGAATGTGTCTTTCCTGTTGTATACGTATACTTATAAGTATATTACCTATATCTGTTTAATACACCACGTAACATTTTCAACCTGACTGAAGTCTTCTCGACGACCTCACAGCGCTATACAGCGCTATCGTACATCAATACACCAAGCAAAACACTTCAGCTGCTTTTTAATAATAATGTGCCATTTATGACTGAGTAATGAAAGAATAATTGATGATTAGTCCATAAATCGGCCCAAATTTGATATGCATGAAAGAATAGGCTTTAGGGAAATAGCATTACGAATCGTAACTCAATTTGGCTTCACAATCACCACTCATCAGTGTTTTTACATCGGATTCTGCTCAAGCCAGCTCCAAATATGATTTTCTGCTTGGTTTTACCTTTTCCTATCCATGGCGGTATATTAACGCATGAAAGCACGTATTTGTTTCCCATATTTTCACTGACAAGTTGGGATTGGTGTTCACACCACGGTCAAAGTCGGCTCCAGAGGAACTGAAGACTTCGTTAATATATATAATTATGGGCATACAGAATGAATTTTCCTCTTCAAAACTGGAAAATTAATTTACAGCATCCTGAAAGAGTATCTTTTTATGCTAGTTTTTAAATTATTATTTATTTTGCTTTCACTTTCCTTCGAGTATACGACATGCACATTGTCCAGATTGTCTTATGCTCGTTTTTATTATTATACCAAATAATACAAGTTGTACATGCATCTGTACCGGTAGTGACAATTTACAACACGTGTTAAGATTGTAATGGCTGTCGTTGATATGCGGTCTACTTTGAGACTATTCGCAGGAGTTTGAATACATATAATACAATATTATATCATCTATCTATATTACATATATAAGATTAAATATATGATATAACATTTTAATATAAGTACTAGTATTCAAAGCCCTGGGTATCGTTTCACAGCTCTCTTAGCCGCTAAGAGACCATAGCACGCTCTTAGCAATGTATTAGCTATCGGCAAAGAGAGTGCTATGGTCTCTTAGAGGCTAAGAGAGCTCTGTGAAACGATACCCTGTAGACTATTTTATCAAACTAGACTATTTTATTAAAATAGTCATGCAGTTGTGTGTATCTGTGCGCGCGTGTTATGTGTACATATGCTCAAGACTGCATGACAAGAGCTGCATTACAATTCTACACTAATATTTATTACAAATCAGAATCCATCACAAATATAATACAAATTTTAGATATAAAAATGGTTTTCAGGTTATTCAGTATTCATTAGCAAAACCGGTGGGTGGTAATTATTTCACAATAGGAACATAACTACGTTACCAACTGCCCGCTAGAGGGATCAAAGGTCATTTCCGCTGTAATCTTGATGGCCCGAATATGACATTGAAATCTTCCTAATTTTAGAAGAATGTTCATCTCAGTGATATTATTTGGAAATGATGTTTCTAGGAACCTCGCATGAGATCCAAATGCCATCAGTTCAGCGAAACAGGTTAGGACTTGGATGTAAGGGTTATGTCAACTTTTTCGAATGTCGAAATAAGAATTCAATCTTCGTGTTGTCGTTGTTGTTGTTGCACATATTAATTAGTGAACGAGTTTGTGTTATCCTATCAAGTTCAAGTATATTTTATTTCAATTTACCACCCACGGTGGTACCGGAAAATACAATAATGCAAACAAATACGTACGGGAAAGTATGCGTATTCGGTCGCCGTCATCGAGAAGGTGGCGTATATAGCACCTCTATAGGTGAACTTCCGTTTCAGCATTTCAATATTGCCCCAGAGGTCTCCAATACAGGACTACAAAGATAGGTATGATGCACACCATCTGGACCGGCTATATAATACTCACACTCATAGTTTGCCGAATACATGATATAGCTAAAGGAAATATGTTAAGTATAATGTTATTTTTTTATCAGAATTAGAAGGGGTGGTTCTATTCTAGTTTCAACCGACGGCGTATGCGTGGGGTTAGATGGACGGTGGCTCGGTGAGTGAGTGATTATGAAGGTTAACGCCGCTGAGGGAATCTTTCACCCTTTTGCGACGATATGGGGGCTGGGGTGTCCATACATACACGTGTTGCATATTTTCAGCTCAAATGCATTCTGTATGATATAAGCACACCTAATTCTTAATGGCACATTATGACGGCATGTATATTCTGTCTGTATAGCATACTGTAAACATACACACCTTCCGTATGACATATTGAAAGGACACTTGTACTCTGTATTGCATAGGATAGTATATTCTTATAATGAGGATACTGATATATTCTTATAATGAGGATACTGTGATATTCTTATAATGAGGATACTGAGATATTCTTATACTGAGGATACTGAGCTATTCTTATAATGAGGATACTGAGATATTCTTATACTGAGGATACTGAGATATTCTTATACTGAGGATACTGAGATATTCTTAGCTCAGAAAAGTTCGATCACTGGGTGACCTAGCCGGACCATACACCAACTACCAAGAATTACAAACAGAGTATATATTAGATAATTATTAGATAATTCCTCAATAAAGGTATAGTATAGTTCCATTCCTATAATTATTTAACTTTTAAGTTAATTACCGCGTGTAATACTACATAATAATAATAGAGATAATACATTTGAGCATTAAGTAACACATTGCCTTTACTTCGTGAAGAAAGTGTAAACACTTGTTTTATTTAAATGATTAAATATACATTGAATTTATTTCAGGAACCTGGCCGAATGATTCTTTAGCGCGAGGTAATTCCGTTATCGTCCATTACCAACTTTACACCCGAGAGTTGGTAGGTGGGAATACGATAGTAATTTGGCTAAATCGGAAGTGGTGTTCACAGAATCAAGTCCACAAAATGACATAAAATGGAAGATTTAATCAAATTTTCAACCAGCTTGTCATGTACCCTGTCAACACATAATGAAAATGTCAGGATCAGGACGTCACAGGATGAGAAATAAATCTGTCACCACCAGTAATGTGGATAAACTATGACAGAAGGGCGCAGAGACAGACTAGAAAGCTATGCATAATTAATAACAAATATGAGATAATCTAATACATTTGCCCATCGATAAATGTAGCTGGAATCATTATCGCACGCTTTCTAACGTATTAGTATCAGCCTCGCTCTGGATAGGTTTGTCCGTGGCTTATCCAGATTCACCTGTGATTAATCTTTATTAATGATTCATAAGGTCGGGATGATACTCTTTAAATTAATTTGAGTAATCTCCTCTTTATATCACGTGGAGACCTCTCTAATTATGATACCAGAGGCATACTCTAGTTATACTACTGTGCACCTGGTGTCTGGTAGTAAAATGTAGATTTATTAAACTAGAGAGGAAGGACATACCAGGAAACACAAATAAAGACCATGAAACACAAGAACGGAGATGTAGAAAGTAAACGACACAAGGAAAGGCACTGACATAAGAAAGGAAAAAACAACAAAAGGCAAAATAAGAATAAATACAATGAACAAGGACAGGACACAAGGAAAAAAAGGAAAGACAAAACACAAGGAAACACGACACGTCATAAGGAAAGGAGAACATACACAAATAAACAATACAAGAAATGACACAAGGAAACAATACAAGACATACATTAACAAGACAAGACACAAAGAAACAAGAAAATGCAAGACATAAGGAAACATGAAAAGACACAATGAAGAAAGAAAAGACACACAGAAACAAGAAAATACAAGACATAAGGAAACAAGACACAATGAAACAAGAAAAGACACACAGAAACAAGAAAATGCAAGACACAAGAAAACAAGATAAGACACAAGGAAACAAGATAAGACACAAGGAAACAAGAAAAGACACACAGAAACAAGAAAATACAAGATATAAGGAAACAAGACAAGACACAAGGAAACAAAAACAGACAAGACACAAGGAAACAAAAAACTACAAATACAAGAAAAGAAGACAAAACACAGGGAAAGAAGACAAGACCACAATTATACGCCATAAATAATAACGTGAAGCGTGGGCCAGCCATTTAATGCCAGTTAAAGCCATGTGTGCTAAACTGAGCAGAAAGTATAGAACATCGTATCAGGATGTTCCAAAGCAATGTCGATAAAAATACAAATTCAATATGCCAGCAGGCAAAAACTCATCGTTCACCACATGATTTTTCCCCCCTTCTCACCCCGTACGCTGCGGCAAGATAGACGCAAGCTGTTTATTAGTAGTTTATTAAATGTAAAGAACTTATAAAGCAGGCCACCAGACACGCACAAGGCAGATGAACGGCAACGGTGGGCGCTAGAGTAGTGCTTGATCGGCGGACTTAGGAACCAAGTTTAAAGTCCCTGGGGACGTGGCATCTCCACTGCACAAGTTATGCAATTGTGTCAGCACCAGCAGGTTATCTTATGAGTAATAAATAATGTGAACACTTTATATCGCCCTAAATCCACGTTCGAAGAGGCATGCCCATGGCGCCACGTTATTACGCCGGTCAACGGAACTGTGTGCATTCAATTCCTTCTCACTTCATGGGGAGTATACAACCCAAGCTGCCATCCAAGGCGCTATGTTTTCATGCACATGTCCTTGTTATCCTTCCGGGTACCCATTCTCTGCTCGGTGAACAAGAGGCATTTTCGAACTAAACCACTTGCCCAGGGTTACACCACAAGTTTTTTCAGATTATGATTCATGACGTATGGGGCAGGAACGAATCCTAGATACGATCAGGTTATCAGTTACCCATTCAAGTATCAGCCTTGCTTCACTTTAACCTGAGCGGTCAGCCCTGCAATGTAAGGACTATTTGTCTCCACTGTAGACTAGTATTCTTCATAAGCGTCATGTACAACTCTACAACTGTTGTACGTATCCTAAGGCCTATACACTGATTCTTAACACACACGAGCAACAGATGCAGAGTACAAAAAGGTTAGAAACTATTGTTTACGCACCTTGATTACGAGTTTCGACATTGTAAAGCCCACCGCACACGATGAGCTTTGCTCAGGCGGGAGCTCATCGTGTGCGATGGACTTTAGGAAGTCGAGTGATTTGAATATTGAGGATGTCCAGCATCTATGCGACCAGATCTGTATTTACCATTGAATAATGTCATACAGGTGGTATTCATGGTAGAGATACAATAAGAAGGGTGAATACGTTGCAATTTGATTTGTCATAAATGGTAGGCTGCAACATTGAAAAATCAACACGATACTTAATTTAGTTACTCTTGGCAATCACAATTATTGGGCATTGCAAATTAAATATGACTTTCCTTCAGCAATAAGAACGGCTTCCGTGGAAATGTAACTCTTGGATAAAAATGCAGCACACATAACTGTTAAATTGCTCTCAAATCCAATTTGATGTTCATTCAGGAGTGTTTGTCTAGTTTCAATAAATGCAGGTAGCCTACTTTAAGTAATACGCGAGACTCCCAACCTAAAGGCAGTACGGCTGTAGTGAAGTTCGAACTCAGGAAGGTGATACATCCGCTGGCTGACACGTCAAGCACAGCACTACGGCTTTTATAATATGAGAAAGCGTGAATTAATTATACATAATGGCATGTACATTAAACATGTGTCGTTCCAGATCAGATCGTACTATAATAATAACCGTGCTAACCATATCAATGTACGAGGACGTAGTCTTCAATATCAATCACCACGCATTGACGCAAATAATGATATGCGGTATGGAAATGGTGATATTCACTGTACTAGTACATGTACATCCATACACCTGGGAAGTTGTATACGGTACACATTCGTCATTGTACAATTAAATTGATAAACTAATGAACGGATGTATATCGCATTTCATTAGTTTTCATTAATCACCAAGATTGTGAGTTATAGTCATATCGACGTAAACTAGAAATAGGAGTGGTCCAAGCACAGACCCCTGAAGGACAACTGATTTTTGTAATTAGTTTTGTTTTTATTGTTATGTAACGTTCAGATCATATGTAAATTTGGTGACCGATTTCCTAAGCTTTTGACATTTTTGGGCAAGATCCACGGAGGTAGAATCGGTCTTACACCTATTCATTGTAAGATGACTAGCATCCTGCGATATCTACAATTAATCCATCGTGGAGATACAATTAAAGACGTGTGGATCGGTTCCGTATTCAAACTCGCCATTGAGCTGATTACATATGAGGCATCAGGCTTTCATATCTACGTAAATTCGGCAGGAATAACCTACATAATTCATGGGGAGAAAAAAAACGGGTAACGGTTTGATATACACTATTAGCGGGTGGATAAGTCCATCATCGGATGTACTGGTATAAGAATCTGACAATCGTCAGGAAAAAACATCTTCTCGTGGCCCTCCAGTGCACTGCATGAGGCATGGAGCTACGAATATAACCACCTCTTCGTTGTTGAAGATTTACCTCATTTATCGTATTATTAATTCAAATAAAGAAAAGATGTTATAGGGCAATGAGTCCAATCCGTACCGTCGTCACTTGCTACACGTTGCAGTGATTATTTAGTTTAACAACCATGATTATTTTACGAGTGCTTCAAGTGAACGATGATTCTTTTACGAGTGATTCAAGCCACTAAAATGAAACATTGTCGTCACGTTTTTATAACATTTAAATATTGTACCTTTGAATCGATTTAGATCCAGAGAATGATAAATCACATGCATGCACATTGCACACTCACTGATTGAAATGATACATACCACACAGAAATGCATAATCTTCTCATACAGATAGCTGGTAGACTAGTGGTATATTTTAACTCTTATCACAGCTTGTATGTCGAGTGCACATAATATAATAGTATAGTAAGCTGGATTATCATTAGCCGGTAGTGCTGGCTCACTAGAATATCATGCTATAATTAGATACTAGTAATGCATATCCAACACAGTATATGTTCAGACTATGCCAACAAATACTTGCTATTATTTGTATGCTTTGAGCAGCCATTTGGATGAAAATAGTGATATGCAAATAATGGACTCATTATTATTTGTTATACTGTTATTATTATTTAGTATATTACTACTATTATTATTATTATTTTGCCTCCATGTCAAATTGTTTGATCTAATCAGTTCACATAATCTTGATAATATCCTGTGAACCCAGAATGAGTAATTGAGGGAAATATATTTGTCATGAGGAGTATAAAACAACGATGTGCCACAAACTTTTTATGAATGTCGCTCCCATCACATGCGACTTGTGTCTATTTAAAAAAATAATAATTGTAGCTTGTTGCCCAATGTACTTATGCAAGTGGGTTAGCCTTAGGTGAGCATGCTTTCAGGTAGGATATGTTTGCCCACAGTGTATGTCGGCAAACTGTGATTCTTTCTTTTTTAAAACCTGAAAGTCCTGATGAAGAAAATCCACACGAACAAAAAAATAACAACTCTTGTTTTTACATTGCTTCAACCAATATCTTGGTTCACATTATATTTCATTATCATCACAAGGTCCACATAAAGAACAACAGGATGACATTCAATGAACTCTGTATGTGATGGAATCCATTAGATTGCCACAGTTCTTACAGCTTGAACTCTATAGAAATCTATAGAAGGCACATTTGGCAGTATTCCTCATATCCTACCAGGTACAATTGTAAGTAACCCATTACGGATGAATTCATTAAAACGTTGCAAGGGGAATATCATGGAATCTCAAAGTGAGACACAAAGTTGACTCGTAGGACATCCATGTTATATATATCTCGGTGCAGATACAGATCATGCCTGTGTTCCACGGAACTCTCACTGTGCTCCAAGAGTCATAACTCCTTTACATGTACAGTTATGACTCACTCACTCATAATTCTAACCAGCAGTCTGTGGTATGGGACCCACCAACTGTTAGACAGTAAACACAAGATCTTCAATTTTCTCGGGAAAAATGAACCGATCGCGAGTTATGGTATCTGTCAAGTGATCCGACCACAGCAATGCTTAAAGTTGGACACTACTTGATTAACCACATGGAAAATGTCCAACAAACAAAACCTTGCAAGGCGCAGTTGGCAGTTTTGTATTCAGGTATAAATATAGTGAAAGCATGTGTGTATAAGAAGTGCCAACAGGAATGTTCTCGATCAATGTCATCGTCTGTTCGCATGTTTAGCACGTGGACAAGCTTGATTGACATGTCCAGGGGGCGTGTCTTCACGATAGGTTAATGTCACACTGCTACAGTTCCAGTGCACATGTCCATCACAAGAAGTCCTGTACACGCACATTTCTCCTGACAGCATTCGAGAATCCCTCCTTGAAATGAAACCAGATATCCGTGGCTAGCACATCTTTCTTCTTCTCATCTGAAATCAGGGAAACAATGTGGGTTTGGTTGTGGTGGGAGGAAAGCCTACGACAACATCCTGACAGAAGGTACGTTAAATAGTAGTGGATCAAGGAGTGCTATTGAAAACATCTCATCAACTGGCAGCTGTGCAACTCTGGAGTCTCCTGTATGAAACAGCGCACCTATAAGGTAATAGTAACTATTTTAACTGTAGACTACATCATTGTTGGAGGTGTGGTTATCATTGCATACAGCAGATCTTTCACCCAGAATGTTACAGAATGTTCGATTTACTGAATGTATGGTTAAAGGGGCATAACTCTGTACATAGCTATTGACTGAACATGAGACCAATACGATCCAGATCAGAATATTAAAATCCTAATTCATCGAGTAATATGGGGCACGTTCCACAGAATGATACATGAGTCGTAATTACATATAAATGTATACTAGTTAAGACTTGTACGATCGTTCTGTGGAACTGGGGGCCTATTATTGAAGCGTTCATACAATCTTAAAAGAATCGTATAGTAGGGCTACGCATGTTCTTAGGCTAAGAAGATTATGCCCCCAAGTCTCTGACTTGTGGTACAATCTCTACATTTATGTCAACATACTTGTATTTTTCTTGGGCGATGTGCTTTGCTTGGTATTGACAGTCGAGGATCGCTTTGTTCTGGTGAAATTGCCGAAGAAATCCTTCATAGGCTGCAAATATATATTAGTATTACAAAATGCTTCTCTATGGCTAAATTATAATATATAAATTTACTGAGACTGCACTGCAAGATTAATGCTGGCCGCACACTAGCGATTTCCATCGCCAATTTTTGTCGGACGACGGAAAATCGCAAGTGTGCGGCCACTATTATTGGAGTCATGGCTAATGTATATTTTCATGAGACCCAGGTCTTACCTTCTCCTCGGCGACAGCTTTTGCTTCCAGTTTCTTCCTGTGGTTTGGCACAACAGGTATGTTGTCCTTGATTGCCGACACGTCCAGTTCACTTCCTCTAAACAAAATAATGTAACAACGTGTGTAAATATTAATGTAAATATGGTAGAAGGAAAATCCATAAAGCCAGGTGTTGCAATCAAAAGAAAATGTACAAACATTTGTAAAAGGCTAGTATAGAATTTGAATACAAACAATGTAACACAAAATATTTCAATTGCGTGAAATTGCATGGTGAAGCCAGGTACCGACATGTGATTCGAAATCAGATCGTTGGCTACGTAGTCCAATAGTTTCACTGTGCCAACCAAACTCCAATTTGTAGTATCATTCAAAAGGATATGAAAATTAAATCCACAAAGAATTTTTTTACATGACAAGCATGGAAAAAAATAATTAATATAGAAAGTCGATTTCTTCAGTCATTTCTATATGATAAAGAAATAGAAATGGATACATACACGTTTTTACTTGCAAGTTTCACCTCACTCATTCTCATTCTCTCAAGCTCAATCTGAAATAGATGGAGATATTCTTTTACAAATAAACGTAGCGGCAAAGCATCAGGATCTTACAGAAATGTAATAAAGAATGCCAACAAAATGTTTACCTCTAAATTCACAGCTTTCAACACTTTGCTGAGTATATCAAATGCAAATCAGATTTTTTTCGTCAAAATGACTTACCTCCCTTGCTATCAATTGTTTAGCAGCGTAGGTCAAAGGGCGATTCTGCTTCATGCCAGGAAATCGTACAATTTCTTCAACATTCCTACAAATGTGTTAAATTATAGTTACTGGAAGATACACATGGAATCTGGAGCATAAAAAGGTCAAGGTTACTGAAGGGCATATAGGTCAAGGACACATGCCAGTGACATATAGGTCAAGGACACAGTTGCACTCGTGTTTTGAAACAGGAAACATAAGGCACGGCCAATTTTAATATTATCATTATGGTTAATGAAACAAGCATATGAAATCTAAAGCATAAATAGGTCAAGGTTACTGAAGGTCATATAGGTCAAGGACACAGTTGCAACTATATAATAAAAACTCAGGCCATCTGTTGTTTCAGTGCTTTACCATAATTCTTAGTCAATATCCGAGTGGTTTGGTTTCGCTCAGAATCTAGCATACTTCAACATTTTAATTTGTAAAATTTAAACAATTAAAGCGTAGTGGATACTCACGGGTCGAGCACGTAGACATACTGGCCCTCGGGCGTCTTGTCCTGGTGGTACGTGACGTTGTAGGCGATCATGATCCGCACTAGGTTGGCCAGCTCGTCCTTCTCACGCTTGCTGTACAACTGGGTGTTCACCTGGTCAGAGGTCAGAGGTCAACTCAGTGTTTCCAGGTCACATAGGTCAATATGGAGTTAACCTTAATCTTTCACCACAAACATGACAAGGCGATTGAGGAAGAAGTGTGATTATGGAGTTTAGCGTGGCAATGGGAAGTTAGCTCCTTTATCCTTTTTCGATATTCAAAATGTTTCTAGATTGATGAAGAAATACTTACTGGTCTGAGAGAGGGCTGCAAAATCTGAATTACAGGATGGAGGATGTCGAGAACTGCCGTCTTCGTGTCGATGTACTTCTTGACGCCCGGCGACATGTCAGCAAACATACACGTCGACAGGTTCGTCATCTTCGACCGCTTCACGGTATACTATAAAATTAAAATGAATTTATTTATTATATACTCAACGAAATAAATTATGTTACATATATGTTGTAATGTGTCCCAACTAGAAAACAAATATTTCAACATCTGCATAATTAACTGTGAAGAGACTAATATGACCTGTAATGAGTGGTTTGTACCTTAACTTTGCAGTGGGATGTTTTCACTCATACACAACGACAAACTAGATCTGGAATATCGTCATGGAAAAATGTACTCAATTATGAGTTTGACCCTTCATTGAACGAGTGCTTAAACATTGCTGTATCATTTTTACGCATAAAGATCTAAATATTAGTTCTTACTTCGTAATTGCTGCGAGGAAACTGAATCTTGGGTGGCTGATACGACGCGTACAACAGATGAAAGGTGACGAAGATGAACGGGATGTACGGCATCAAACTGTAGTCTTGTTTGTGGCCGATGTACTGGTTAATACCATCAACAAAACACAGCCACTCAGTAGCACTGGTCATCTGCATTGAACGTAGACAACAGAAATGGTTAATACGACATACAAATGCTGCGATAGAAACTAACTTTAAACCTAGCTCGATTAGTGTTATAAATAACAAATGTTGTGAATTTTTACTACTCTTTAGGTATCCTAGCATTGGGAGAAATGTCCCGGGCTAGTGTTAATTTCGATCCCTCCAAACAAAAAATCTTAATATAAATCTTAATGTACAGTAATTGTATGAATTCATTAATTAATGGATTAGTGCATTATAATGTAGTGGGATATTTCACCTATTTTGTGAGAACTATCAGATATGGACAGTCAACAACCTGTAATCTTCTACAGGCAACCAGAGATGCCTCAAAGAGCAGTGTGTGTGCCTAGAGGGACACGGATAGCACAGTGGACTCACCGTCTCTAGTCGGGGGTCTTTACACTTGGCCTCCAGATAGTTCTCGAATACTCCCTGCATCACCTTCTCGTACTCCCCAGCAGCGTATGCAGCCATAAGAATGGTTTGAAACCTACAAAATTACACATTGAAAATCATAACAAACAAAAACAATTAACATAAACAAGAAACACCTTTTCGTATTTTTTTTCTGTAGAGTTGGGATTTTGACCCACTTGCATTACCATTTCGCTCATATCATTGTTTTATTCTTATGGCAAGAGGAAACCTGCAACACTGCAGTTCTAATTGTTGTAGTAAACCTGTAATTTCTCTTTTAAAACAGTCATGCTGAGCTAATGTGACAAACCTGGTGTATACTTTCACACTCACACACATCGTTGCAAATGGGTTAAAGATTCCCGCAGCGACGTTAAACTCCATAATCACTCACTCTCGGACGACACTTTATCATGAAATTTGCATTAATTTAAATGTTTGGTCCAATGAATAACTTGTAATGTAATTTACTCT
>JAUTBZ010134013.1:0-29882 GCA_032361785.1 Lepetodrilus galriftensis
GGCTTGATAGCCTTCGCTCTAAAATCATCCATAATCTCTCAATTATTTGGGAAATTCAAGTTTTGTCCTGTACTTAGTTTTTTTATATAAAAAATCTAAGTACAGCACAATATAAAACAAAATCACCACCTAGCAAAATACCTAACATTTATCTTTCAGGCAAACATTGCTGCTATATTCATTTCGGGATAAGAAACCAAACACCTAACCCAACACTTCCCCACTCAACCACTCCAATATTTCCAAAGCCTTTTTCAAGTTAGGCACATGATCAACAGCAAGAATTAAATAATCCTTAGATTTTTTAATATTAATTTTATGGGGGTTCTCGCCAGCAGAAAGCAAGGCCAGTGTTTTGCCAAAAACATCGGTTTCATAGAAGGGAGACTGGGGATCCATCACAAAATAACAGCGCAATTTTTTATTCTTCAAAATAACTCGCTCAAAACCCAATGGCCGAGATAACCACTTCACTCTCAACCCATTAAAAAGCTCATTCACTTGCTTTGGCAAGCGGCCAAAACGATCCTTTAACTCTTTTGCGAAAGCTTCTATGCCTGTTTCATCACTCAATTCATTGAATCGACTATACAGGTGCAGGCGCTCTTGGGTACTGACAATATATTTGGTTGGAATTAATAATTCTTGGTCGGTTTCCAGTTGTACTTCTCGGACAAAATTAGTCCCATCTTTTGGCTTATCGTCTTTATCAAATAGATCTTTGAAATCGGTTTGTTTTAATTCTTCGATGGCTTCATCCAATATTTTTTGATACGTATCATAACCAATATCCGCAATAAATCCACTTTGCTCTCCACCCAATATATTTCCTGCACCACGGATATCCATGTCTCGCATAGCAATATTCATCCCACTGCCCAAGTCGCTGTGCTCTTCAATCGTCCGCAAACGTTTTCTAGCATCTTGCGTCAAGGTGGACATTGGCGGCGCAATCAGATAACAATAAGCCTTGGTGTTAGACCGCCCAATACGTCCCCGCAATTGATGTAAATCACTGAGTCCAAAGTTATTGGCATTATTAATAATCATGGTATTGGCATTCGGAATATCCAATCCTGTTTCGATGATATTGGTAGAAACCAACACATCCACTTCACCCCGTACAAATTTCATCAATTCTCCTTCCAATTGTTTACTATCCATTTGTCCATGCGCCATTGTCACCTTCACTTCTGGGCACATCTTCCGCACCATAGCAGTGATGTCTGGCAATGTTTTTACTCGATTATGCACAAAGAAAACTTGCCCACCCCGATTCACTTCATACAAGATGGCATCTTGAATCAACTCATGATTAAACGTCCTTACTTCCGTATGAATCGGCTGGCGATTAGGTGGAGCTGTATTAATGACCGACAAGTCTCGAGCAGCCATCAATGAAAATTGCAAAGTCCTAGGAATCGGAGTCGCCGTCATGGTCAAAGTATCGACATTTATTTTTAGGCTACGTAATTTTTCTTTTGCGGCAACGCCAAACTTCTGCTCTTCATCAATCACCAACAAGCCCAAATCTTTAAACTTTACTTTTTTGGATAGGATGGCATGCGTCCCGATGACCAAGTCCAATTCTCCTTTTTCTAAGCGCTCAAAAATTTCTCTTTTTTGCTTTGCTGTTTTGAAGCGATTGACATAATCCACTTCTGTACCAAAAGGCTTCAATCGTTCAGAGAAGGTTTTATGGTGCTGTAAGGCCAAAATGGTTGTCGGCACCAATATTGCCACTTGCTTTCCACTCAAAATAGCTTTAAAAGCCGCTCGAATGGCAATTTCTGTTTTACCGAATCCCACATCTCCACAAATCAAGCGGTCCATGGGCTGATCACTTTCCATATCTTTTTTGACTTCGGCAGTCACTTTGACTTGGTCTGGCGTGTCTTCAAAAAAGAAGGATGCTTCCAACTCATTTTGCAAATAACCGTCTGGCTCTGCTGCAAACCCTTTGGTACTTTTTCGTTTAGCGTATAAGGCAATTAACTCTTTAGCAATGTCCTTAATTCGGCGCTTAGTTTTATTCTTTAATTTCTGCCAAGAATCTGAGCCAATTTTATGTAGTGTCGGCACTTTCCCTTCTTTGCCGACGTACTTGGAGATTTTGTGGAGCGAGTGAATACTTACGTAAAGCAAGTCATTATTTTTGTACACCAACCGGACCGCTTCTTGCAAATTTCCGTTGATTTCTATCTTCTGCAATCCCGAAAAACGACCAATTCCGTGATCAATATGCGTCACATAATCTCCTGGTACCAACTCTTTGACCATACGCAAATTAAGTGCTTTCTCTTTCGAGAAACCTTGACGCAGTCGATAGGCATGAAATCGTTGAAAAATCTGATGGTCACTATAACAGACTATCTTTTCTGCTTGCGCAATAAAACCTTCATGGATAGCTGTCTCGATGCCTTTAAATTCCACTTTGGCATCCAAGTCTTTAAAAATGGCTTCAAATCGAGTGAATTGTCGAGCATTTTCTGCAAAGAGATAAATAGCATATCCTTGCTTCTTAAAGTCTTGCAGATTCTCAATGAGCAAGTTGAAATTCTTACTAAAACTTGGTTGAGATTTTATATCAAAAATCACCGTGTGCTGGGGCTTTAGTTCCGCACAAGTATCAGAAAGCAACCAAACCGTTTTATTGGTCAATTGCTCGATGGTCTCTCTTGGATACAAGAAGGCTCGTTCCCGGAATATTTTACGCAAGTCTTGATCGCTTTGCACGGTGACTTTGTGCCCAAAGGCTTCCGCCTTCTCAAAACAAACCAAAAGTCTATCCAATAAAAATTGGAAATCTTGAGTGACAATTACTGTATTTGCCGGAAGGATCTCCAACATAGAGATCTTCTTGGTCTGCTCTTCCAATGCCGAGAAATCAGGCACAATATGAATGACTTTCTTTTCTTCTCTGGACAATTGGGTCAGTGGATCAAAACTCCGAATGCTCTCTACTTCATCATCAAACAACTCCACACGAAAAGGCCAAGGATTACCTAACGAAAAGACATCAACAATGCCCCCACGTATCGAAAACTGCCCAGGTTCATAGACAAAGTCCACCCGTTTGAACTCGTACTCTAGCAGCACATCCATCATCGTCTCTTGGTCTAGAATCGCTCCTACACGCACTTCCAATCGGCTAGAAACCACTTCGGTTGGATCGACTACTTTTTCAAATAGTGCTTCAGGATAAGTAACAATGATTGGATTTTTAATCTCTGTCCCCGTTAGTTGGTTGACAATTTCTGTACGACTAAGCACATTATTGGGGTCAACGACTTCAAAGCTAACGGGACGCTTGAATGAATCTGGCAAAAAATGAATTTGGCTATGCGCCGCGATACCTTGTAGATCATTGAGCAAATAGGCGGCTTCTTCCTTATTTTCGGTGATAATCAAGAAAGGGCGCTGCTCACTTTCGTTAAATTCTGCCAGCAAGAAGGCTAGATAAGACCCTTTTATGCCTTTGATAAGCGACACTTCGGCCTTTTCAGAAAAAGATTTCAGCTCCTTTCTAGCGGGTTGTTGCTTAATTCTATCTAAAATTCCTTGGAGCATCTTAAGGCTTTCAACTTTTGGTATAGGCTATGAACGAAGAAAAGGGGGTTTAGTTTATTTTTTTTACGATGGAATTAAACGGAAAGAGCAGTGCATGATTACCAAAAAACAAAACTAAATGTAAGTTGTTGGCAATCAAATCCTTAGTGAGTGCTTAGTGTCAACTATGTGGGCTTAGTGATTAGGCTTTAACACTCTGCTTACGACTATATAAAATACTAAGCTTTCACTAAGCAACCTTAATAAATCTTGAAGTTTGCCTACAGAAAACTTCGGTTACTTTACTTTTGCCCCTTACAGAGCCGCAAATTTGGCCTTTTTGTCCCGAAATAATGCTTCGCCCTTCACCAACCAAGAAAAACCAAAAAGCTCCACGGCTATCGCTTCCATCCAAAAAACTAAATTATCTATATTTCCTGGATTGATGGCGATAATGATCATGGCAACCACCATGAGCACGCCGCAAATTTGATAAATTCTATTTCGCAATCTTTTTCTTTCTGTTTGGTTTTCTATCTTTTTATCTGATTTCGTAAATATAAAAATGGACATATAAGCCAAACATCCTAAGAAAATAGCTGCAAAAACAAAGTGAGCCCCTTCACGAAAAGCACTTGACTCCAATACGGTATTAAAATAAGGATAATTACTATCTGGAAAACTAGAAATGATGGAACTAGTCGGGAACAACAATAGCATCATCGCACTCAGGCCTGCAGCCAGCGAGACATAAAAATCCTTTTTAGCTCCCCCTTTATAAATAATTAGAAAAATACCCATCACCCCAATGATAATCATAAATATCCCAATCACACGTGTGTAATAATAGTGACTAATGGAAGGCAATGGCTGTGTATATCCACTATCCAAATAAAGAAAAAACCATAACAAAATCGGCAAAAGCATCCCTAAGACACCGATTACGACTCTTAATTTGTAGGTGTTTTCTATCCAAACAAAACTACTATTCTTATCAAATTTAATGTTAAAGTCAGTTTTCATATTTTCGATTTTTTAAGGCTTTGGCTGTAAAATACAAAAAAATGGGGATTGTACCAAAGTGAACAGCGTAAAGCCGTTTGATAAACAATGCCTAGCGTGAGAATGAATACCGAATTTACTTAAGTGTATGGTATTTGTTTTTCAAGGTAAGTTGCTAAAGTTTTCTTTCCAGAAAGGAAACCCACAAAAAACCATAAAATTCCTTACTTTGCAGTCAAATACAAACAAATCCTAATATAATGAGCAAGTTTCTAGCCAAACAATACAATAAAATTCGAGAAAAGCTGCATTCTTTTAAAACAGACACCGCTACGCCTTTAGAACGCCTGGGTAGTGATTACGGTGGGTGGTTTTTCCCGAAAGGACAGATTCATGCGGAAGCTATCTGTTATTTCGCTGGTGCTGGTACGGATGTTTCATTTGACTTGGAAATGTCCAAAACCTATAACCCCAATATCTTCATTTTCGACCCAACTCCTGGCGCTATTGCCCACTTCAAAGAGACCAAAAAGGGAATCCTTACGGGAAAAGAAATGTACACTCAAGGAAAAAAATACAAGTACCCAGCAGATACCACCTTCGACAAAATCCATTTTTTGAATTATGGCGTCTGGAATAACGACGAGACTTTAAAATTTTATGTCCCAGCCAACAAAAACTTCATCTCCCATTCAGTCAAAAATTTGAATAAGACATCAGAATATTTTGATGCCAAGGTAAAGTCCTTATCGACCATCATGACGGAATTGGGTCACGACTACATCGACTTACTCAAAATTGACATTGAAGGTGCCGAGTATGAAGTTTTAGAAGATATTGTTACCAAGCAAATTCCTGTTGGTGCAATATGTGTAGAATTTGACGAGAACTTTATGAAAAACATTGATTCTGGCTATTTAAAGCGCATCATTAATGCCGTCGAAAATCTACGTAGTGCTGGTTACCAACTAGCGCATGTAGAAAAACCATTCGACATGACCTTTGTAAATAAGAAGTTTTTGAAACTAAAATCATAAAAACTAGTTAATTTCGTTAGGAGTGCTTTCTTATCAAGTCGCAAAAACAAAAAAATGAGATTTCTTTTACTTTTATTTACTGCTTTAGTTTCTTTTCAAACGAGTAACGCCCAAGGTATCCAATTTAGAAACGGAACACTTGATGAGATTCTTTCGCTTGCGCAAAAAGAGAAAAAATTGATCTTTATCGATGCCTATACCACTTGGTGTGGCCCCTGCAAAGCAATGTCCCGAAATGTATTTACTAAAAGCCCAGCAGGAAAATATTTTAATGAGCACTTCATTAGTATGAAAATGGATATGGAAAAAGGGGCAGGACCTGCCACTGGATTAAAATATGTAGTTAAATCCTACCCAACCTTACTTTTTATTGATTCTGAAGGGACACTCATCCATAAAGTCGCTGGTTATCAAACCGTAGACAAGCTACTCAAGCAAGCGAAAAAAGCGATTAATCCAAAGTCTAGTTTGTCAGCCATGGAAGAGCGGTATACAATCGGAGACCGTGACCCTGACTTCTTAGAAAAATACCTTAATTTAAGATACAGCCTTCATGACCAATCGCATGGCCCTGTACTCGAAGAATATTTAAAAACAAAAAAAGGTTGGTCAAAACCCAAAGTCCTAAAAATCATCTTCAAAAATGTAGTCGATGCAGACTCTCCTTCCTTTAAATATTTGATGGAAAACAAGGAGCTATTCTATCGCCAATTTGGTGCGGCCAAAGTGGGTAGAAAAATCCAATTACTACTTGAACGTAAAATGAATGACGAGAAAGTAACACTTGAAGAACTGCAAAATATTTATCGCAAGATATACAAAGGAAAAAAAGGAGAACTGGAAGCATCAAAAGTCCGTATGACCTACTATCGTAGAAAAGGGATGAGAAAAGATTTTGCCCTAGCAGCCATCAATCACTACAAAAAATATCCAAGTAAAAATGCTGCAGAACTAAATGAAGTAGGCATCACTTTTCACGACGCCATCAACAAGAAAAAATATCTCAAAAAAGCCATCAAACTCGTCAAGCAATCCATCAAGCTCGATAGCAACATGGAAAACAACCTAACTCTCGCACAGCTATATTTCAAAATCAGAAAGAAGAAAAAAGCTAGAAAGGCGGTGCTGAATTCCATCGCACTAGCTAAAGCTCAAGACGAAGACTATGATGATGCCGAAGAACTGCTAAAGAAAATTGAAAAATAAATTTTTCAAACCAATGACTGGGCGTCATTTTGTTGCTTTTTAAGTCTTAGAGCGCTTTGCTTTTAGCCCCTACCAAGTTTTAACAATCAGCGGGTTAAACACCCAACGGCTCCATTTTTTGTTGTAGGTATGCACCTTGTGCGTATTTGATGCCAATGGATGGTTTCTATTTACCCATTCAAAAAGACCACCGTACAGGTTATATACTTGCGTAAAACCTGCTTTTTTTAGCTTCTTACCAATTTTTTCGCTGCGATAGCCGACTGAACAATAGACTACAATCGGAGTGTCTTTAGCCACATCCTTCCAATCGTCAACATCAAAGTGCTTAAAGCCCGCAAATTGGGCTCCTTTCATGTGACTGACATCAAATTCTTCTCGCTCTCTAGCATCTAGAATGAGATACTCTTCTGTTTTTCCCGCAAGGGTATCTACGTCCATCACCGGAACTCTGTAATGAATCAGCTTATTGACCTTTTTATCGAAAGATGTATTTTGACAGGATGCGTTTTTAGGGTTTTGCCCCTTCAATTCAAAAAAACTCATGGTTAGCAGCCCAACACATAACATTATAATTTTCATGTAGCAATCTTTTGTCTCACAAAGATAGTGATGGGCTCGGTCTCTTTTTTGTAATTTTTTGTTAACTACGGGACAAATATGGAGATTTGTTGCGGACAAACAGCACTATCAAACCAATCAGGTAGCCTTTTTTGACGCCTGCATACGCCAAATAATCCCAATTATTCCTAGAATAATCATGCCGATAGCGATAAATTGTGCCTGTGTAAAATGAAATCCAAACTTATCATACTGGATATTGACTCGAATTTTCTCTATAAAAAACCGCTCAAAACCATCCAATATCATAAAAATAAAGAAAAGCACTCCAGCTGTCTTTATTCGTTTACGAAGCATCCATAAGATACCAAAAATAGTAATGGATAAGATTATTTCATACAAGGGTGTCGGAAAGACCCCAGACGGTAACACATTGCAATATTGATATGCACAGTCAGGAATCAGTATGCCGTCACCAGCAATATTATGTGGGTAGGTTTGAGACCATAGAAAATCAGGCAGCCAACTGGGCTGATTATAAGCATATTCTACGCCTGCGTTCGTTACTCCTTTTACAGGAATCCCCCAGTCTCCATCCCCTGAAAGCTGGCAACCAATCCGCCCTGTACCATACCCCAAAATCAATGAAGGCGCCACGGCATCCATCGCATGTAAAATCGAAATCCCTGGAAAATTTTTACGCAAGTACCACACCACAGCAATAAAACCAAAAATCAATCCCCCATAAATCGCCAGTCCACTTCCTGATAAAAACACGCCAATTGGATCTTTCACAAAACTATCTAAATGCTCCAATATATCAAACACCTTGGCTCCTAATATCCCTGAGAAGGCGGCTATCATTGCGATTTCCGTAATTTTATCGTGGGGGTAAATATTAACTTTAGTCCTTTTTGGTGGAGTTATTTTCTTTCGCTCTCCATCCCAATATCTCCAATACCCAAAGGCCGCTGCCAGAATCAAACCTAAAACAATATTTCCTTTCATTGAAAAGATGGCGGATGCTGGATCGACTTGAAAATCCCTAAAATGTTGAAAAACATAAGGTATTTTCATACCCAACAAAAGCCCGACTAGTGCATTTCCAAGAATATCACCCATCGTCGGTGCAGACCCTTCAATTTGAACAATAGGAACGGGCTGAAAGATGCCTTCCTTGGCTTTTCTTTGTAATTCAATTTTGAAAAACAAAGCCAAAACACCCACACCTGCAGCTAAAAAGAAGCCAAATGTCTTGACAATTGATGTCAAGTTATCAGGCTGTGTGCCAAATAAATCATGGAATAAATAGGAAAAATCTGGATACATAGGTAGTAGTATTGGATTATATCCGCCTTGCGAATCAAAAAGTACATTGACTTAACGGCGAATGTACATGTTTCTTGCAAAGATACTCAATACTTTGGTAACTCAACTTTCGATACATCGGTTTAACAGGCAATCGCATTATAAAATAGCGTAAAGCTGAAGGACATAGACACTTTACGCCGATAGCAGCCGTGTTCCTTAACACAATTTTGGGCTTTTGGGGAGTAAGATTTATTTTGTACTATTAAAAAATCGCTCCATAAATATCTGGAGAATTTAGCTTCTTAAATCCTTGAATATGAAAGCTATAATACTTGGTCAGGGTTTCTAGAATTTCGGTACGTTCTACTCGCTTACAGACAATCTCATGCGCATCATTGATATTTGTATCAAAAAAGGTTTTCATCAGGGGAATAATGGCTCCATCCTTTGACCATTCCATTTCTTTAGGGCTTGCGCAAAAAAGACCTTCCTGCAAATCAAAAAACTTGGTTTCTCCTTTCGGAATCTGTGGCTTAAATCCTAGATAAGTCGCCAATTTACTCATAAAGGAAACGGGAATATTGGCAATAGACTCCTGTGTACCATCCAAGTAGGTATAACTATCCCAAAGAAACTGAAAAACGACGGGGTTCGGCTCTGACTCTTGTACTGTTTTGCTACAAAGTTCCGATATAAAGACACTCACCGCCGTCTTATGTATAGAAAAAGGAATTTCCCGAAAGGGGAAACCGGACCTAGCTTCCTTGATCCGATGCATCTTCTTATCATCTCGATAGTAAGCGACGATTTCCACTAAGCTCCCTGGCTGAAACAAGCCTGCTCCGGTCGTTGATTTTGACTTTCTCACCCCACTAATGATAAAACTTTGCAGACCTTTGGCTTCCGTATAAATATCTGTGATAAAACTGGTCTCACTATATTTTACCGATCTAAAAACAATACCTTTTGTGGATATTAGCATAGGTTGTTATTAAGGGTATTGGGATATTAGGGTATTAGGATATTAGGGTATTGGGATATTGGGGTATTGGGATATTGGGGCGTCGCTGTGCTCCTTTTGGAGCGGACTTTGTCCTTTTGGGATCAAACGCTCTAAGCAACCTACAACTAAAACTCAGCACTTCCAGGGAATCTTGGAAATGGTATCACATCCCGAATATTAGTCATCCCAGTTACAAACAATACCAAGCGCTCAAATCCTAGCCCAAATCCAGCATGTGGACAAGAGCCATACACTCGTGTATCAAGGTACCATTGCATTTCGTCAATTGGAATATTCATTTCTTTCATACGTGCAAGAAGAACGTCTAAGCGCTCTTCACGCTGCGAGCCACCCACTAATTCTCCGATTCCAGGCACCAAAATATCCATGGCGGCGACGGTCTTTCCATCATCATTCATCCGCATATAGAATGCTTTGATTCCTTTTGGATAATCTGTAATAATGACTGGTTTTTTGAATTTTTTCTCCACCAAAAAACGTTCATGCTCTGATTGTAAGTCCATCCCCCACTCTTCCACGGGATAAGCGAATTTTCCTTTTTTATTGGGTTTGGAGTTTCTTAAGATATTAAAAGCTTCGGTGTAAGTGATTCTTTCAAACTTATTATCAACAATACTCTGCAACTTCTCTAAGAGCGGAAAAGAGCGTTCATTTTGGGGTTTGTTTTTTTCTTCATTTTCTAATCGCTTGGCCAAAAACTCTAAGTCCAATTTTCCTTGCTCTAGCACATAGCTCACGACATATTGGAGCATGTTTTCCGCAAGGTCCATATCGTCTTCAAGGTCGGAGAAGGCAATTTCTGGCTCGACCATCCAAAACTCTGCCAAGTGTCTCGTTGTATTCGAATTTTCTGCCCGAAAAGTAGGCCCAAAAGTATAGACATTAGACAATGCCATTGCCCCTAATTCTGCTTCCAACTGTCCAGAAACCGTCAAGTTTGTCTCTTTTCCAAAGAAATCATTTGTGTGATCCACGTGTCCTTCTTCGGTTTTGGGCACTTTATTCAAGTCTAGCGTTGTTACTGCAAACATCTCCCCTGCTCCTTCTGCATCTGACCCTGTGATTATTGGGGTATTCAGGTAGAAAAAGCCACGATCATTGAAAAACTTATGGATGGCGTACGCCAAGTGGTGACGTACCCGAAAGATCGCACCGAAAGTCTGTGTCCGAAACCGCAAATGTCCATTTTTACGTAAGAATTCTAGGCTGTGACGCTTAGGTTGCAACGGATAAGTATCTGCATTACTATCTCCAGTAATCAAAATTTCATCAGCGACTAACTCCATCGTTTGACCATGTCCTTGGCTTTCAATCAGCTTACCCGTGGCGATAAGAGCAGCCCCTGGAGTAATTCTTTTCAGAATATCTTCAGGCATTTCTTCCCGATCGACAATGACTTGAAGATTGACAATGGTCGAACCATCGTTTAAGGCAATAAATTGATTATTCCGAAAGGTTCTCACCCAGCCTTTTACTGTGACAATTTGCCCTTCAGGCGTACTTTTTAGCAGTCGAGAGATTCTGGTTTTCTTATTCATCTTTTCCTATACGTTAAACTTTCCAAAATGGATAGGCAAAGATAAGCAATAACTTTCCCAAAATGGAGTACTTTCAAAAGATATCAATATGCCCCAATGCTCAAAAGAGCTAAAGTACAAGCCATTTCAGCTTCGATACCTGCTTTTTCGAGTCTTTCGACAAAAAAAGGGTTCTCGGTGCCAGGATTAAAAAGGATGCGCTTGGGCTTCAAACCAATGAGATAATCGTAGTATTCTGGTTGATGCTTGGCCCCTAAGTACAGGGAGATGGTATGTAAATTGTCTATTTGGGGTGGATAATCCGTTTGAATGATGGTATCATCAATTTGGCCAGCTCTCCTTCCCAAGGCAACCACTTCGATTCCATTGCTTTCTAGGCGCCTTACGGCCAAATGTGAATACCTGCTTGGGTTAGGTGATGCACCAAACACCATGGTCTTTTTTGTTTTCATGGCTACTTTAACGCTTTAGAGTCCGATTTGGTTGGCAAAGAAGGGTCTATTATCATTGATTCCTTCTCCAAATTTAATTAAATTTAGGTTTATTTTTTTGGAGTTTTGGCAAATTTGACCCTTCCAGAAAGGTATATTTACGTCGTGTTCTGCGTCGTGTTCTAAAACATGTTCTATAACCTGAAGCAAATTATTTTTAGATTCTTTGACTATCCGTAAATATCTGCGAGAGTTTTAGTTGCCTTTATTATTTCTCCGAAAACGTCTAAATATCCTTTTGCGGAAGCCAAATAACAATCCAAAAATCAACAACAAAGGCCAAACCGAAATCAACCCTAAAGTCAACTCTTCGAAAAATTGTAATCCATTTTTGAAAGAGCGGCCTAGTCGATTCCAAAAACTATTGCTATAGGTGTTTGGGCTTGGCTTGTATTCAATTTTCTGGTACAACTCCACAGTGATCGTGCTCAGGCTGACATTGGTCGATAGAAATTTCAATCGTCCTTCAGCGGCTTCAATTTCTTCTTGAATCACTCGAATTTTTTCTTCGGCCATTAAGACATCTTTTACATTCTTTGCCTTATTCCGTAAAATGTCTACATATCGGTCACGAACTTCCTTTTTGGTCTTTAGTCTAGTCTGTATATCAAAGAATTCTTCCGTCACATCATCCGTATGAATGCGCTCATAATTTAAGAAAACTGCTTCCTTCTTGATCGAATCCAACAGTGCTTGAAAATCCTTGGCAGGAACCTTTAGGCTGATTTGGGCACTCAATTCATAGTTAGAATTCGCCATATTTAGATTCGACACAAAGCCATCAAGCTGCTCCACTAATGCTTGAATTTTTTTAGAGCTCACATCTAAGTCCTTTACTTCTAGACGAACTTCTGCCGTCTTGATGATTTTTCTTTTGATGGGTATTGGGCTCGATGGTGCTTGGTCTTTTTTATCGTATTCTTGTGTTTTAGCGTTTGGTACACTTTCGATATAATCTTGCTCTGCATAATTTGCAGATTTATGCTCAGAATTCGCTTGGCAAGAAAAGGCAAAAAGAACAACAAAAAGAAAGAATAATTTTCTCATGGCTTTTAGTTTTTATGGGTCTAAAAGCAAGATGCGCATTTTTTTTGTTTTGGTGCGTATTTTTTAGCGATTACTAATGCGACCAATTATTACAATGGTATCAATTTTCCATTATCAATTTTCCATTGCTGCGAATATATTTCACCATCGCTTCATTCTGCAACTGATGTTTGTCCAACAAGCCTTGCCCAATGACCTTCTTCCATAGAAAAGTCAAGATTCCTTTCATTTCGATTTCTAGACGAATTTCTACCCCATCGTTTACGTCCTTCATTCGAGTGGTGGTATACATTTTTGCTAGTGGCAAAAAAGCAACATCCGTCCAAATAGATGGCTTCTCGTATTGGGTCACTTTTAGCTTAGTTTTAGGGCCGCTACCTGGCTTGATATAAAAGATAGCGCCTACTTTTGCAGGCATTTCAATGGTTGCATATTCTAAATCCGGATGCCACTTTGCCCAATTTGCCACATCTGCGTGTGCATCCCAAAGTTCATTAATACTCGCTCCTTTTAGCGTGATGGTTTTGCTTACTTTCCACATAATTTTTATTTTATAGATGCAAATATAGTAAGTGTGTATATTAAATGCAATTTTCACCCGAAATAATTATAAATATAATCACAAATGCTCGTAACACTTACTCTAATCATACAGTCATCTGGAGTAAAATAAATTTTGCTTTACGCTATCTAAAATCTTAAAAAGCCATATCTTCACACCATGAACAATGAGCCACAGCTATTTCTGCTTCCAGTTCCCCTTTCGGAAATGGATATTCAGACCATCCCAGAGTATAACCGAGCAATTCTAGGTCAGATTAAATTCTTTATTGTCGAAAGAACTAGAACAGCTAGGCGATTCATTAGACAACTTGCTCCAGATGTAGTCATCGATGACCTAACCTTTTTTGAGCTCAACAAAAGAACTTCGCAGGATGAATTAAACGAGATGCTCAAGCCTATCCAACAAGGCCATCACGTCGGATTGATGTCAGAAGCAGGCTGCCCTGGCGTGGCAGATCCCGGTGCCATCATCGTGGCTATGGCGCACGAATCAGGTATTGTTGTCAATCCTTTGGTTGGGCCATCTTCCATACTTCTAGCGTTGATGGGAAGTGGGATGAATGGACAGTCCTTTAGTTTTCATGGTTACCTTCCGGCAAAAAAAGAGCAACTTACCCCTATTTTGCGCAAGCTAGAGCAAGCATCTAAGCAAACTGGAGCCGCCCAAATTTTCATAGAAACGCCCTATCGTAATCAACAAATAATCACTCAGTCACTTTCAAGCCTTTCGGCAAATACAAAACTAACTATTGCCGCTGATTTGACGACGAAAAATCAATACGTTGTGACCAAAACGATGGCTCAATGGAAAAAGTCACCGCCAGTGGATATGCATAAACGGCCTGTAGTCTTCGTGCTACAAGCGTAGTGTCTCTTCACAACATCCAAGTCGTTAGGTAATCGAAGTGCTCTTTTTCCTACTATTTCCAATTTTTTACCTATTTTTGTGTGTGGTCAGAACAATGACTCTGACTGCTGCACATTCTTTACTATAGCAATTTCGACATGTCAATACACCAATTCAAAGTAAAATCCATCAACGGCAAAACGATAGACTTAGCTGATTACAAAGGCAAAAAGCTAATGATTGTCAATGTCGCTTCCGAGTGTGGCTTCACCAATCAATATGCCCAATTACAGGAATTGCACGAAAAGTATGGAGACAAAATCGAGATAATTGGTTTTCCAAGTAATGATTTTGGTGGTCAAGAGCCCAAAAGTGAAGCGGAGATTTTAGCGTTTTGCCGCAAGGACTATCATGTGACCTTTCCCCTTACGGAGAAAGTAAAAATTAAGGGTCGCAACAAACACCCTGTTTATAATTGGTTGACCAAAAGTAGCCAAAACGGTAAGATGGACAATAAGGTCGGTTGGAATTTCCAAAAGTACTTGATTAATGAAGATGGAGAGCTAGATGCGATGTTATCGCCTGCGAATCCGCCTATTTGTGAAGTGGTCATGGCGTGGCTAGGTGTCTAGTAAAAAACAAAAACGATGTTTAATCAGATTCCCGGAAGGGCAAATATAAAACGTGAACTAAAAAACATGGTGTCGGAAAATCGAATTCCGCATGCCCTGCTGTTTTTAGGCCCTGAAGGAAATGGTGGCTTAGCTGTTGCCTTTGCCTTTGTACAATATTTGCTCTGCACGGACAAAAAAGATTCTGATTCTTGTGGACATTGTCGAAATTGTAGAAGAATCCAAACACATACTCATCCTGACCTACATTATACTTTTCCTGTGATTTCTCGTAAGAGTCAACTAGGGATTAGCTCCGAGTTTTATAAAGAGTGGCGTGAATTGCTTGCGCAAAATCCTTATCCATCCATCAATCAGTGGATGAATATATTGGAAGCAGAAAACAAGCAATTCAATATCAACAAAAACGAATGTCATCAGATCGTTCGGCAGCTTTCGCTAAAATCTGTAGAAGCACCTTATAAAATCCAGATTATTTGGTTACCTGAATATTTGGGTAAGGAAGGGAATCGATTGTTGAAGATTATTGAAGAACCGCCTTCGGATACTTTGTTCTTTTTGGTTGCCCAAAACACGGAGAATATCTTAAACACGATCATCTCTAGGTGCCAAATCATGAATATTCCATCATTTACGGACGAAGAGCTGAAGGAGTTTGCACAAAAGCAGTGGACACTTTCTGAAAACAAAGCGCAATCCGTTGCGTTATTAGCGGAAGGAAACATAAGCGTTGCTTATAATATAGTAGCGGATCAAACAGATGAGTTAACACCGCTTTTTATTAGGTGGATGCGTTTGGCCTTCCAAGACAAAGGTGGGCAATTGGTCGAATTGGTCAATGAAATGGCTAAGTTGGGTAGAGAGCGCCAAAAACAGTTGCTTTCATTGGGCTTAAGGCTATTGCGTATGATGTTGCTTTCGCGAATGGCGGGGAGCAAACCAGAAGGGTTGGAAGAATCAGAAGCTGTGTTTGTGGAAAAGATGGCTGCATTTATTGATTTCAATGGTTTGAGCCAACTAGTTGAGTTGATAGATGAATGTTTCTATGCCATCGAAAGGAATGCCAATCCAAAAATTTTATTTATGGATGTTTCCTTCAAAATCAACGGGATACTTCGGGGCGTGAAGGCGTAAAGAAGTGTCCAATGAGCCATCTTTGATTGCTCATCATTCCAAACGAAGTTTGGAGTAAAAAAGAAAAAATGAACACAAACAATACTGGATCACATTGCGCAAGCGGCGGATGTGGCAAAAAAGATACTTACGATTGGATGTCCACGATGGGGTTAAAGGATGTAGATGGCTTTGATGTCGTTGAAGTCAGCTTTAAACAAGGTGTTCATAAGGAGTTTGTACATAATCCTTCGCATCTGCAAGCAGTGACAGGAGACATGGTGGTGGTCGATGTTGGGAGTGGGCATGATATTGGGAAGATTACTTTATCGGGGGAGATGGTCAAATTGCAGATTCACAAAAAGCGTGTAAAAAGTGATGCAGAGTTTGGGAAAGTAGTCCGTCTTGCGGACAAGAAAGACCTAGAGAAGCTAGCACAAGCTAGGAGTATTGAAATTTCAACCATGATTCGCTCTAGAGCCATTGTCAACTCATTGGGTTTAGATATGAAGATAGGAGATGTGCGATATCAAGGAGACTTGCGCCAAGCCACCTTCTACTATATTGCTAATGGGCGGGTGGATTTTCGAGAATTGATTCGGGTGTATGCACGTGAATTCAAAATTCGTGTCAAAATGCGCCAAGTCGGTGCTAGGCAGGAATCTGCTTTGATTGGTGGTCTTGGATCTTGCGGTAGAGAATTATGTTGCTCTACTTGGCTTACCGATTTAAAATCAGTCTCTACTGCAGCCGCACGATACCAAAATCTATCTTTCAACCAAACTAAGTTGTCTGGACAATGTGGACGCTTAAAGTGTTGCTTGAATTTTGAATTAGACTACTATGTCGAAGCCTTGCGGGAATTTCCAAAGAATGCCCGTAAGCTAAAGACTGGAGCTGGTGTCGCTAAGCTTATAAAAACAGACATTTTCCGCAAGTTGATGTATTTTACTTATGAATCTGAGCGTGGGCGCGGTAAGTTGTATGCTATTCCTGCAAAGAAGGTAAAAGAAATCATTGCCATGAATCGCAAAGGCGAAGAGCCTGCTAATCTAGTTGACCTTCAGGTAATGATTAATGTTCCAAAAGAAGAAGACAAATGGGATATTGAAAACATCGGGCAAGTCGTAGAACTGCCACCAGAAGTAAGAAATAAGCGCCGTCGTAAAAACAATCGCCGTAAAGGCAATGCAAATCGTCGTAAACCTTCACAAAGTCGAACTCAAGGACAAGCAGATAGCAAAAAATCAACTCAAAAGCCTGCAGATAAAAATGCGAAGCCCAAACAAGGGCAAAAGTCTCCTAATAAGGCTAAGCCAAATACCAACGCTACCAAGCCAAACAAAAGAAGAAGGCCTAATAAAAACAAACCTAAAAACGAGTCGCCCAAAAAGGACTAAGCTAACACTTTCTTAGTGTAAATTATTCCTGTATCTTTGATTTGTGCAAAGACAAGGATATAAGGCAATATTAAAGCGTAAATTCATAAATATTTCGATATTTATGCTCTTTGCCTTGTCATTTTCTCTTGCCCAAGAACCAACATACATTCACTTTCAGCCAGAGATAGACATTCCTTTTTCTACAACTTATGGAGACATTATTCAGGACTCTTTGGGTTATATATGGTTTGGGACGGATAGTGGATTGTATCGTTATGATGGGGATGTCTTTGAGAAGATTCCACAAAGTCATAACATCAAGAATATAGAAGTTTTGGAACTCAAAAAAGCACCGAATGGAACGCTTTGGTATAGAACGCTAGAAGGACAATTGTGCTATTATTCGGGACAGACTGATTCTACTCAAGTTTTCAATCCAGAAGGAATTTTTGACAGCTTAATGGTTCAGACTTTCAAAATCCAGAATAATCGAATTTATGCTGAGTTTAAACAAAGCAAACAGGCTAAATTCTCTATCCATGAATTCAAAACAGAAGTCGATAATGTGGATGAAATTTCTCATCTTTATTCTTGGAAAACATCCTTTAAGTTTGTATTCCATAAAGGTAATTTTATTGTCCCCAAAAACCGAAATCGCCGCATTGAATCAATAAGCCCACTTGCCGTTCCAATAACATATTGCAAACAACTAAAGAATGATAGGTTTATTTATAATAAATATGAGTCGATACTTCACTACAATAATAATCTAATAAATTTTTTTTCGGAGCAGAGTATTACCACAAAATCCTTTTTCAATGTTTATCCAATAAGAATAAATGGTTGGTATATTCATGAGCATAATATTTTCTTTTTAACAAATAAGGGTTGCTTCAAATTTGATACGTTACAAAATTCAATAAGCTTACCTATCCTTCAAAATACCAACATTCACAGTACTTTAATAGACAAGGAAGGAGGACAGTGGTACGGAACAAATGGGCATGGTCTATTCTATTTTCCACCTCAAAACATCCATAGCTATGAGAGCCACCCCAAGTTGAGTACTGCCAAAATACAACGAATTAAGAAAATTAAAAATGGTCCTTTTGCCATAGCTGCAAAAAATACTATTTTCTTTCTTGATGCTAATACGCTTAAGCCTATTTCGCACCAGCTTGACTTTCCAGAAAAAGTTTATGACTTATTTATTGAGCACAATAAAATTTACGTTCAGACAGCAAGACAACTCTGGGTATATTCTTTCAATCCAGAGCATTTTCAAACAGCAAAACTTGTTAAAAAAAGACAATTAGATGGGCAACATATACAACCAATTAATGACAATCAATATTTAATTGGTGGATATTCTTTTCTTAAATTATATTTTAAAAACAACCTCGTTAGCCAAAAAACAGATCAACGTGTTACCGCCTTTTTTAAGGATACTTTAACATCATCGGTTTGGGTTGGAGGACTAACTGGAGTAAGTATTGTAAACTACAAGAATACTACACTAGAGCCTGTACCTTTAAGTTTCAAAGGTCTACGCCCCCATATTATGATGATAGATAAAGATGCGAACAACCATATTTGGATATCAACAACATCTAAAGGTTTATTCGAGTACAGCAATGACACGACATCCCAATATTTATTGAAAAATAACAGGAAAATTAATCGAATTGAACAAATTTCTTGTACCCAACCTTCTAAAGTATGGCTAAGTAGCTATAACAAACTTTTCTTTTTCGATAAGAAAAGTAAAACTTTCAAGTCCAATCATAATATTTCTGCTATAATAAAATCACCAATTACAGCCTTATGGGCTAAAGGTGACACCATAGTCATTGGGACAAAAAATGGCCTCTTTAACTATTTTCCAAATGCTTTCGCTAAACATGTAAAACTGCGTACCGAAATAGAGTCTGTCAAAGTAAACTATAAAGATACTACAATCCAAAAAAATTACAACCTTTCATTCTTACAAAGTAACATTCAAATACGATTTAAGACAATTGGATCTTTTAACCCACTTAAAAGGCCGTATATTTATTACAAACTAGACAATGAAAGCGATTGGCACCTAGCAAGTAACAATCAACTGTCCTTAACAAACTTATCTCCAGGTAACTACCAAATAATTGCAAAGTCAGTGTACAATAGGAACCAAACAGGTTTTCAATCTATCGGTATTCAATTTTCTATTCTTAAGCCCTTCTGGAAAACCATCTGGTTTAACGCACTCGCTATTCTTGTAAGTACGATTATTGCTTTCCTATGGTTTAACTATAAAAGGAAGCAAATTATTATCAAAAAAACTAGAGAACAAGAGTCCGAAAAGCTAAAAAATGCTGTGCTTCAACTCCAAATGAATCCACATTTTATTTTCAACTCCATGAACACTATTATATATTATATCACGGTAGCTAACAAGGAGAAATCTATTCAAATTTTAACGAAACTCTCTAGACTTATCCGGCAAATATTCGTTTTTTCTAACAAAAAAGTAATTCCTTTATCCACTGAAATTCAATTTTTATCAGATTATTTAGATATGGAACAGGAGCGTTTTTCTGAAAAGGTAAAAATAACAAAGTCAATAGAGCAATCGTTAATAGAATCCAACTTACCTATTCCACCTTTAATGGTTCAACCTATCATTGAGAACTCTTTTAAACATGGGCTTTTTCATAAAAAGGGGAATGGAATACTACGCTTTAGTATATCCCAAATCAAAAATGGAGTATGTTTCATTATTGAGGATGATGGTGTGGGCAGAAGTTTTAGTCATAAACCTATCACTCCTAATAAAAAAATAGGTAGTTATGACGTTATCAACAATAGAATTATGTTAATCAACCAGAGCACAGAAGAATTCTCTGACATTTTCGTTCATTTTGATGTATTAGATTTGGTGGATGACCTTGGCAAGCCCATTGGCACACGAAGTACCATAACTTTTGAAAAGATAAAAAATAGATAGAATGAAAGCAATTATAATTGATGATGAATCCAAAGGAGCAGATGTCCTAGCCTATCACTTAGCCACATTCTGCCCTGATGTGAAACTAATCGGAAAAGCTAACTCCGTTAAAGATGCTGTTCCTATGATCCGAAAAATGAACCCTGATGTTATTTTTTTAGATATTGATATGCCGGAAGCAAATGGATTTGAACTTTTAAACTATTTTCAGTCGCCAACATTTGCTATTATTTTCACAACTGCGCATCCTCAATATGCAATTCAAGCAATCAAAGTAAATGCATGTGATTATTTGCTCAAACCTATTGACCCTAAGGAGTTGGTTTTAGCTATCGAAAAGGTCAAAAAAACTAAGCTTCCACCCCACCCCAAGTCACAAAGCACTATTCAAATTCCCACGATGAATGGCTTTTTGATATGCAGTGTAAATGATATTTTATATTGCCAAGCGAATGGTAGATATACTGATTTTCACTTAGAAAGTGGTAAAATCATTACTTCTTCAAAAAATTTAGGGGAGTATAATTTTTCGAATATCAATATTCAAAGAATTCATCGCTCACATGCTGTTAATATCTCCAAAATTACTGAGTATATCAAGGGGAAAGCCCCCTATATTATCCTAAAATCTGGAGATTCGCTAAATGTTTCGGGGCCATACAAAAACGTACTGTTAGCAATTCTTGAAAATGCTTAACAATTGTACTACGTGATTTTACCAATTCACCACGAATTCTCCCCCGTTCGTTACTTTGCCATTGAAACTCTCAAGAATTAAGGTCATCTTAGCGGTAACACTAATTAACTAAGTGTTCAACGTGACTTTCTTAGATAATATAGTATTCCTTCTATCCAGGCCACCACAAATTAACTGTGGTGGCTTTAGTTTTGTCCAAAATTTTCAACCCAATCTATAGATTTTGCTACATTAAAGGATAATTCCTTAACTTTGTGTTTATTTCATGTAATTCTGACCTTTGTAAGCTTATCTTAATCGGCACCTAAATGACGAAAGATACATCAAATTACCAATGACTAATCCTATCAAAGTAGCCATAATCATTCCATTTTATAATGGTGACCACCTTATCAAAGCGTGTATTTCTTCAATTGTTAGTAGTAATCACCCTGTCCACAATATTTACATTGTTGACAATAGCACAAATAAAACACTAATTGACACTTTTTTCCATGAAATAAATGAAGTGGAAGTCATAAAGACAAAACCAGCTATAGGCTTTGGAAGGGCCTGCAACATTGGGATTAATGCTGCAATATTAGACAATAATGATATTGGAATCTTAATGAACCAGGACGCAATATTTAAAAAAAACACCATCGGTTTGCTAGCCAAACATGCTTTACATCAAGACACATTTGCTACCGTCCCTATCTCATATAGTTATGATTTATCATCTATACACCCTAAAGTATTTTCTGGATACCTTCAGCCTGTAAAGGGGTTTGTAAGAGATCAAAATTTGGGGAAGCTTAAAGAAAAATACGAATTATCCCACCTTCAGACAAATGGTTCGTGTGTCGCTTTACATTTAAATGCCATTAAAGATCTACCTTGGTTTGACCCTATTTTTCAAATGTACGGCGAAGATGTTGAATTATTCTTTAGGATGATCGAAACAGAAAACCTATCTCTTTTCTTAATCCCAAAAGCACATATCGGCCATATTCATTCACAATTAAGTGACGTTAAAGGAAAGAGTAAAATCATTGTTTATGACCGATATGGCGGGCAAGTTATGCACCTAAAAAGAAGTCAATATTTAAAATTCTTCATTAAAACTTTTCACACTTATTTCTTGGTAGCCAAACACCTTAAATTTAAGTCAATTTGGTTATTTATCGTTTCTGACTTCCGTTTAATATTTAAGCTGAGAGTCATTCTTAAAAGTAGGAACACACGATTCTTATCCAACGAAATAAAAAAATTTATTCAGGATGACAGAATCTCCTAATAACCCTATTTCATACCAATTACAACGTCCAATTCTATTTAAACACCTAAACTCCATTGGTGATGTTTTAGATGTTGGATGTAATTCAGGGGCAAACATTTCCTACCTAAAAAATAATTTTAGTTCGGTTGGATTTACAATGGGGCTAGATTACAACCCAGATGCAATACAACTTGCAAAAAAAAATATTTCGGTGGCGAAGGTCTGCGATTTTAACAACCTACAAGAATTAAATTATATTCTTAGTGACAAATCTTTTGACACAATTATTATTGCCGATGTACTTGAACACCTTCTTCACCCAACAAAAGTCGTCAATTTGCTTTATAAAAAGCTCAACCCTGATGGAAAAATCATTATCTCCCTACCTAATACTGGTTATTATACGACCCTTTTTCATTTCTTCCTGCGTAAATGGCCTAAAAATGAACGGGGGATTTATGATAAAACACATATTCAATTCTTCTTCAAAAGAAATTTACAAGACATTGTACCATCAGGTGCTCAGTTCAAATTAGTCAATAGAACTTACAAATTGGTAGAACACAAATCCGTTTTCTTAGACAAAGCTTTCATCCCAATCATCCCGTTTATCCCGATTATTCGAGATTTTTTTACTTTTCAGTATATTATAGAAATAAGCAAACAACATATCAACGGTAAAAAATAAGTTATTTTTTTAAAATTTTTAATAAACCAAATGATGTTTCATAAAAAACATACTTTCCATCTTAGGCTTTTTTACTTTGTATTATTTACATTTATCAGTTTTTTTTCAGTTGCCCAAAATGAATGGAATACGTGGTACTTTGGCAAAGGGGCTGGGCTTGATTTCAACACAGAACCACCATCAATTCTTAATGCCGGACAAGTTAATACCCGTGAAGGATGTGCATCAATTAGTGATTCTGAAACTGGCAAAATACTTTTTTACAGTGATGGAACTAAGGTCTGGAACAAAAATCACCAAATAACACCAAATGGAAGTGGGCTAAAAGGGGATTACTCATCAGTCCAATCGTCTATAATCATACCCAGACCTAATTGGCCTAATCGATATTACATCTTCACTTCTGATAATATTTCGGGCAACAATGGTTATTACTACTCAGAATTTGATATTACTCTTAATAATGGAAATGGGGATATCATTGCAGGGATGAAAAACATCCCGCTTTATAGTTTTGGAACAGAAAAATTAACAGCCATTAAGGTCTGTAATTTTTACTGGTTAGTGACTCATAAAAAAAATAATGCTGATTTTTATATTTACAAAGTTACAGAAAATGGCGTTTCATCACCTTCGATACAAACAATCGGCTCTTCTCTTACCAGTGGTTGGAATGGAGTTGGCGTATTCAAGTTTAGCCCAGATGGACAAAAATTAGCCAGCTCAATTGGTCCAAATTCTAGCGTAACTGATGGTGGAATTGATTTGTTCGATTTCAATCTAAATACAGGAAAGCTTTCCAACTACCAAAAAGTATCAAATATTGACCAAGTCTATGGACTGGAGTTCTCCCCTTCCGGAAAATACCTTTATGCATCCAGAGAATACTCACAACCTTCAAATATCTTACAATTCAATCTCAAAGCTGGAGACATTCAAGCAATAAGCAACTCAAAATATGAAGTTTTCACATCACTTAACTTTCGATTTGGCTCCTTACAATTAGCTCCTAATAATAAAATATATGTAGCCAAAGAGATTTTTTACGATACCCCAGTGTCCTTTATTGATGTTATTTCCCAACCAGACTCACCAGGTGCCGCCTGCAATTATATAGCTGACCATATCAACTTATCACCCAATCAATCTCAAATAGGACTGCCCACTTTTGTGGGAAATTTCTTTTTACCACCGACAGTGTTTAGTTACAATCAAACACTTTGTTCTGGACAGACGATAGACATTAACGGAACCGTTTTTAGCGAAAGCAATCCATCTGGTTCTTTTACCCTGTCCAATGCAGCACAAGGCGGGTGCGACTCCATCATTAATGTCCAATTACTATTCTTACCCGCCATTCAAGAAAACTACACCCAAACACTGTGCACAGGACAAACACTAGATCTTCACGGCACTATTTTTAGCGAACCTAACCCTTCAGGATCAATCACCCTGTCCAATGCAGCACAAGGCGGATGCGACTCCATCATTAATGTCCAATTACTATTCTTACCCACCATTCAAGAAAACTACACCCAAACACTGTGTACAGGGCAGACCTTAGACATCGGTGGCTATATTTTTAGCGAAAGTAACCCTTCGGGAACAGTCATCCTAGCCAATGCCGCACAAAATGGATGCGATAGCATCATTAACATAAATATCAATTTTTCACAAACCATTACTGGAACTTACCAAACTAATGCTTGTATCAGAGATACTTTAGTGGTAAACGGAACAAGTTTTCAATATGACAATCCTTCTGGATCCGTATTGCTGCCTAGTGCCGCTTTGGGTGGTTGTGATAGCTTAGTCATCATCAATTTGCGCTTTTATGATGACACGACTCAAATTCAACAAACGTTGTGTATCGCTGACAGCTTGGTAATCGATAATAATGTTTTTGACTTTTTTAATCCATCAGGAGTAATTTCTATGACAGGGGCATCTTACACAGGTTGCGATTCAATTATTAATATCAACTTAGATTTCTTTGCGGTCGACACCACTTTCATACAGGATACTATTTGTTGGTATGATTCTATTTTAGTCAATAACCAGGTGTACTCTTTCGACAAACTAGAAGGTTTTGAAGTCATTTCTACAGATGATTGTGACAGTTTAATTGCCATTCAATTGTACTCTCCCTACGACCAGATTCCTGTTATTGATATTTTGGCGAAGGACTCCATTTGCTATGGCGAAACCGTCATTTTAAATTCGTTCTCTACGCTTCAGAATCCAATTTACGCTTGGTTTCAAAATGGCATAGACATTTGTGACTCTTGCGAGAATGTAACTACGTCCATTATCCGGGATGATTTTTTTCTACTTCGTGGTATTGACCCAATAGGTTGCGAGTTGGTCACGGAAAGGGAGTTTGATGTTTTGATGAATTATGGCGTCTACATCCCCAATGTTTTTAGCCCGAATAGCGATGGCATCAATGATAGATTCACACTTTATGCAAATAAAAAAGGAGAAGAGTTATTGCTTTTCCAAATTTTTGATCGATGGGGAAATATGGTGTACCAAGCAGAACACAAAGACGTGCATGCTTTCAAAACGGATGGATGGGATGGATATAATAAAGGAAAGTTGATGGATCCAGGAGTTTACATTTACCAAGCCTTTATTAAGTTTATTGATGGAAGTATTCGGGAGTTTAGTGGGGGAGTGACTTTAATTCGTTAATTACTTTCGTAAAAATTCAATATTGCGCTTTAACCCTTCATATTTTGTTCGCTTAACTGGGGTCCCAAAAAACCATTCATCGAACTGCTCTTCCGTCATCTCTTCCCAATCTTTTCGCGAAAGAGAAATATAATCAGCTCTAGGCTCAAAGTCCTTTTCTTGGTGCGCTTTCGCAAAACGATTCCAAGGACATACATCTTGGCAAATATCGCATCCAAATATCCAATCATACATCTTTCCCAAAAAGGATTCTGGAATAGTATCTTTAGATTCAATGGTCAAAAAGGAAATGCATTTGGAGCCATCCATCAAGTAGCCTTGCGGTGAAATAGCATCTGTTGGACAAGCATCTATACACCTTGTACAAGTACCACAATGATCTTGAATAGGGTCATCAGGTTCTAATTCTAAATCTGAAATAATTTCTGCCAGAAAAAACCAAGAGCCTTTTTTGGGATGAATTAAAAGTGTGTGCTTGCCACGCCACCCTAACCCACTTTTTTCTGCCCATTGTCGCTCCATGACAGGAGCAGAGTCCGTAAAGATTCGACCAGTAATACCGCCAACTTTTTCTTCGATTTCACGAAAGAGTATTTTTAATTTTTTCTTTAAAACCTTATGATAATCTCGTCCAACTGCATAAGATGCGATTTTGGGTTGTCCTTCTTGCCAATTCAAGTCAGGCTGATGGTAATTATGTAAAAAAGAAATAACGGTCTTCGCACCTGGCACTAATTTTCTAGGATCTACCCGTTTCTCAAAGTGGTTTTCCATGTAAGACATCGTACCGTGCTGCCCTTTATCAAGCCAAGATTGCAATAAAACCGCAGCATCATCGAGCCTTTCTGCTTTGGCCACACCTACACCATCAAATCCGAGCTCCATAGCCCGTTGCTGAATAAATCGTTTAAGTTCAGCAGAATTCATTTAAGAAAGTACTTGTAGCTTTGCAAAACGTAACATCAATCGGCGTTCCGGTTTTTCCATACCCTTAAAATAAACCGTGGCTACTTTTTTGTCATTTGTTCCGTCTATCTGCAAAACTTCACCTTTTCCAAAAAACTCATGGACAACCGTCACGCCCTTTTTAATATCATCGATGGCGCTCGGTTTAAAATTTGGAATAACTCTTTTGGGTAATTTTTTCTTAGGCAAATAAGGCTTAAAAGAGCCCTGCACAGTAGAAGCCGTAGACGTTCGCATAGGTCTTTCGACAATATTTGATTCTATTATATCACTCGATATTTCTTCAATAAAACGACTGGGAGCACCATAAGTCATTTGGCCAAATTTGTACCGACTTTCTGCATAAGTCAATGTCAAAAACTGTTCAGCTCGAGTGACAGCCACATAAAACAACCTCCGTTCTTCATCTAGAGATTCCTTATTTTCCATAGACATAAATGATGGGAATAACTTCTCCTCCATCCCTGTCACAAAAATAGACTTAAACTCTAAGCCTTTTGCTGCATGTACGGACATCAAGGTCACAACATCTGATGACTCATTCTCTTTGTCTGAATCTGTCAATAAGGAAATGTTTTGCAACCAGCCTGTCAATGACTTTTTTTCTTCATCTTCCTGAACAACCATCACAGTATCTTCTTCTTCATATCCCTTTATCCCATCCAACAAAGAATTAATATTATCAATTCGGCCAACTCCTTCAGGGGTATTATCTGCAACTAAAATGGGGCGAACTCCACTGGCATTAAAAATAAAACGTGCCAAGTCCGAAGGTTGAACGGTATCCATTTTCTTTTGAAAACCTTTAACTAACACTTTGAATTTCAAGAAGTTATCTTTTGCTTTTGCTGGCAATGGTGCGTTGTCAATTGCTTCCCATAAAGAAATTTCCTGCTCATTGGCATACTTTGCTAGTTTATTCAAAGATGTTTTTCCGATTCCACGTTTAGGGTAATTCACCACTCTTCTAAATGCTTCCCCATCCTTTGGATTAATAGTTAATTTCAGATAGGCGACTAAATCTTTAACTTCTTTCCGCTGATAAAAGGAGAGTCCTCCATAAATTCGATAAGCGATATCATACCTACGAAAATACTCTTCAAAAACTCTAGACTGAGCATTTGTTCTATACAGGATGGCAATCTCTTCATTTCTAAGATGATTTCTATTCTTTTGCTCAAGGATTAAATCTACTACTCGTTTTGCTTCTTCGGCATCGGAACTGGTTTTGATTAATCTTATTTTATTCCCTTCCTTTTTGTCAGTCCATATATCTTTTTTAATCTGACGACTATTATAACTAATGATTTCATTGGCCGCTTGAACAATATAATTGGTAGACCGGTAATTCTGCTCTAATTTAAAAGTCTTGACATTTTTAAAATCTTTCTCGTAACCAAAAATATTATCAATTGTCGCTCCTCGAAAGGCATAAATACTTTGAGCATCATCACCCACCACACAAATATTCCCTGGGCTACCTTCATAATGAACCAATTGCTTTAAAATAGAATATTGCAAAAAATTAGTATCCTGAAACTCATCTACCAAAACATATTTAAACTTATTTTGGTACTCTGCCAGTACACCTTTCTCCTTTCGGAAAAGCCAATACAAAAAATACAATAAATCATCAAAATCCATTGCCCCAGAGCGATGATTTCTTGCCATGTATTGCTTATAGATTTGATAAAAATACGGTCTCCTTAAAGCACGATCTTCATCCATCAAATCAGCATGCAATTCATATTTACTTGGTGCAATTAAATTGGTCTTAGCACTAGAAATTCTAGATGCAATGGCGTTTGGTTGATATACTTTAGGATCTAAAGACATTTCATTAACGATGGCCTTAATAACATTTTTAGAATCTTGTGAATCATATATGACAAAATCCTTGGGATATCCTAGTTTATCGGCATGAGATCGTAGAATTCTTGCAAATATTGAGTGAAAAGTTCCTGCCCATACATATTTCACCTTATCTCCAACTACTTTTTCAATCCGGTCTTTCATTTCCCTTGCCGCCTTATTTGTAAAAGTCAACGAAAGAATATTCCATGGAGCCACACCTTGCTCTAGGAGGTAAGCAATCCTATAAGTCAATACTCTGGTCTTACCAGAGCCTGGCCCCGCAATCACCAAAACAGGTCCTTCGGTAGTTGTCACAGCTCCCCTTTGGACATCATTAAGTTCTTCTAAATATCCCATTGCTATTTAATAATTTATCAAAGATGAATTTTCAGTTCCTACACTTTCAAATTCCTGCGGATTAGTTAAACATATCCTTTGTTGTGCTTTCGCCATACGGCCTTCACAAGCGTAAAGGGAAAAATTAAAATGGCTAGCATACTTCCAATTGAGAAAAACATCATTTGCTTTCTAAAAAAAACAGCTGCTTTCATCCTAGCATCAAAATTATCACTTACCAAAAATGACAGGAGTTTGCCATCATCCCAAAACATTTTAAATGCTCTATACTCATTGAGAATGTACAAAAAAAGTGGAACGGAGACAAAGATTAGTACAATCATCAGATTCCTTGAACTCGCCACAGGTGTATGTCTTAACAAAAATACATATCGAGTAACGGTAATGAATGTAACAATGAATATCATATTAACCTTAAAAAAAGGATAAGACTCAAAAGCACTAATATTCATATAGTAAATAATATAACAAATGATGGCTGTTACAAGCCACCATGCAAACTCAAAAGTTAATTTATTAGTTCGTTGGTTACTCATGTGTGTTGATTTCTAAATACAAAGGTAGGAATATAATGACTACTTCAACACCAAATTGCAAAGTACTTCAATATAGTGCAAAAAAAAAGCCCATCCAAAGGATGAGCTTTTAAAAAAAAGTTGGCAGCGACCTACTCTCCCACCATGCGGCAGTACCATCGGCGCTGAAGGGCTTAACTACTCTGTTCGGAATGGGTAGAGGTGGAGCCCCTTCGCTATAGCCACCATTTTCTTTTGACTTGAACCTTCGTTCAGTCTATTTCTTTAGATTGTCAATGACAAAATATGAGAGTGTTAAATCACTTTAATTATAAGTAAGTTTTTTTGGGTCTACTCTTCGCTTTAATTTTAAAAATTAAAAAAAGAAAGCTTTCGGGTAATTAGTACTACTCGACTCCATACATTACTGCACTTCCATCTGTAGCCTATCAACGTAGTCGTCTTCTACGACCCTCAATAGAATATTCATCTTGAAGTTGGCTTCGCACTTAGATGCTTTCAGTGCTTATCCATTCCATACGTAGCTACTCAGCAATGCACCT
>JAUTBZ010134014.1:0-13696 GCA_032361785.1 Lepetodrilus galriftensis
CGACAAGACTAAAATCGCAGTCGCTGGCCAGTCGACGAAAATCAACAACGCGTCGGCGACGTAAATCGCTAGTGTGCAGCCAGCATTAGTACATAATATTTAACTGTAAAATATATTGGAAACATTTTGAATTCACTTAACTGGGTCCCAGCAATGACAAAATCGTTACATGTATGACAAGAAAACTCCACTCATATTTTCAGTACAAAGCAAATTAATGAACTGACAACAAGAATTACAGTATTCACAAAATTATTTATCGTGAAAAATTCTTGTTCTATTAGCAATTCATGATTTTGTTGTTTTAGATGACATCATACATTTTTAGGGTGCTGTAAAACAGGGATTGAACCTCAAGTAGGGTATGTTTCTGGCTATTTTTACATGGGAATCTGAATTATTTCATTATGTTCAATGCCTCTGATAACAACAAGCCACCTCTGGGCATCGTTTTCCTAAAATCCTTAGGAGAAAATGTTGCAACTACAGTATATAACAGACTCATTCGGACCTGCTATTTTTGTCCGTTATATGCGATTGTCCGTTATATAAAGACCAGTATATACAAGGAATTTAATTGGAATTATTGTTAGATGGGACCGGGACTTCAGATTCAGTCCGTTATAGGCGTGTGCCCGGTTTATCCGAGCCCGGTTTATCCGAGGTCTACTGTACATTAGAAATAATAAATTAACTCGCATATCATGTCTCGCAGCAGAAGCCCAATAATTCACAAAAGGCGAATATCTATGCTGCAGTTAAATGAATGAACACATTTTTGGTAGGCCTACAGTGATCATGATAAATGTGCCAAACACAGACAAATCAAGAAACATCAATTATATAAACAAATGTATATACACAAAGAAAGTTAAAACAAAATTGGTATACAAACTGATACAGTATGAAATTGTTAATGATGTCACATTCTCACATGATTCCCAAATTCATACACCGGTATACTGGGCCAAAAAATAAACTTTACTTTTCTTCCCAGAGTTTCTTACAAGAACATAATTCACAGTAAACATATCAAATGATCCCAATTGGTAAAATATTTGTTGCCCATATGCTGGCATGTAATTGCAAGTGCATAATCGTCATCCTAGATGGTGCAAATGCATGGACAATTTTGTGTAAAGCAAGATCACATGAACCGAGTGTTACATTCATGCATGTACATGCACACATCATTCATGTCATGTATAAAAACATGTAAATATTCATAAAACAATCATTTACAAATTAATGTCTGTGGAAGTGCCATGTGTAGGCTGGAAGCCGAACAAGCCATAACAGAGGTAGTGTAAGTGTTGACAAGCCATATCGGAAGTGGTGTCGACAAGCCGTACCAGAAGTGTTGACAAGCCATATCGGAAGTGGTGTCGACAAGCCATACCAGAGGTAGTGTAAGTGTTGACAAGCCATATCGGAAGTGGTGTCGACAAGCTGTACCAGAAGTGTTGACAAGCCATATCGGAAGTGGTGTCAACAAGCCGTACCAGAAGTGGTGTAAGTGTTGACACTTGCACCACTTCCAGTATGGCTTGTCAATGTCACTTGGTGTAAATGTTGATACTCAAAGTGATGCGAGTGTTTGGTTGCAGCCAAGAGGCAATACATTAGCTAAGAATGTTTTCAGCAAACAAGATCAACAGTAGATTAACCCATTCACATATTTTACAAAAGCGTAAAGTAAAAAAAATAATTGATTGATTTGATTGATTGAGTTATTGCTTTACGTCGCAGCGGGAATGTTTCACCCATAAAATAGTAATATAGGTAGGTCAAATAAACAGCATCTGTCTTCGCCAATGAATGTAAATGTTTATTGCATTACGTTGTTTTTGGTGTGGTGTGGTGTCATGTGTTACCGTCTTCAACGAACCAAGTACACATGTCATTTAATTAAGTTTAAATGTACAAACAAAACAGTTGTTTTCTTCAACTGAAAAACCCCCATGTAATTACCTTGAAAAGCATGCATGAAACATGTGCTTATGAAATTAAATTACTCGTAACCTGGAAAAGTGTACATAAAAGTGGTTTTTTTTAACCGAACAAAACGTGCATATGAAGTGAAATTAACCTGGAAAAGTGCACATACAAGTTCTTCAACTTGACAAAATATGGATATGTATGTAGTGACATTACTTGAAAAGCACACAAGAATGTTGTTTTCTTCAACTCAATGTTCAAAACATTTGTATGAAATAACATGAACTTGAAAAGTATATACTAAATTATTTTCTTCAAATGAATGAAACTTGCCCTTATAAAATTAAACAAATGGGGACATTCCTTTCACCATATTACAGTGTTCTGTGTCAAAGGAATAAAGCGGCACACTGTCCGGAACCTGTGCCGTCTGCTCTCACTAGTGAGGTGATGCAGACTGCATGTAGGTTAGTACAGTGTTGTCACATATCTAAGGACACTCTTTGCTGCCATCTTGCTTGTGCGAGATGCGTACGAGCTGTTCCTTTCATTGCACTGCCGGGAATGACCAGACAGCAAATACAATTGAAAGGAACGTCCCCTAAAATTGAAATGATGCGAGGTACTGTTTAAAACCGTTATATTTTTAAATGTCCCTATTTTACACATGAAAGAAATCAGTATAACCCATCGTATTACCTGTCTAGACTATCCATCCTTAACTTACGTTATCTTTTTAGAAGCAAGAAAATCGGTATATTGAAAAATCTGTTTGTACTATTGTCATGAACTCTATGAAGCGAAAAACTTTCTAGCAAATCCCTGTCCGCAATTACCATGTTGTATTCTGGTATTATCTTTGTACCTCGTATTCTGAGGTTCTCAGCTGGAATGAAATAAAACGTTCTGTTCTGTTCTGTTCTGTTCTGTTCTGTTCTGCTTAATATAATAAGAGAAGTCAGAAGTGCACTGAGGTGAGGTAGTGAGAACACGTCTTCCTGTGTTTGTGCAGAGATTGTGGGTACATGTACACCCGCCCGCACACACACGGAAGTATGGCCTTGTCATGGACGGCCATCTTGTGTTGGCGGACGTAGTCGGGACGGTTGAACTCCTTGGCACACACAGGACACAGGAAGACGGTCTTTCCCTCGCTGTTGATGCTGCTGCTTATGGCATCGTGACCCAGTTCCAGAAAGCGCGGAAACATCCCACTTCCAGGTGTCATTCCGGAAGGTTCCGTTTCCCTCAGTTCCGTGAATCCGTGTCGAAAGTCTGAAAATAGCAAAGAGTTATAGTTCCAGTGTTCAAATAATCAATCAAGTTCCAAATGAGTAGAATTCCAGATATTGCATTTCCACCACAACTTAACAATACATAGCAAATTTATTGATTTCTACTGAAAAAAAGTAATATACAGTAGACCTCGCATATAACAACCTCGCATAAACTGGACACTCGCCTATAACATACTGAATCTGAAGTTCCTGTCCCATCTAACACTAATTATGGCATATGCGTACAACAGACTTTGCAACAACGGACAAAATTAGCCGGTCCCAATGAGTATGTTATATGCGAGGTCACTGTCGATCCTGGGATTCGGACCCGAGTTGCTGGATTGCGAGTCCAATGCTCTACCCACTGAGCCAAAGCGGTAACTCCGCTGGCCGAGACCAGTAGGAGTATCTTTTCTTACACACCAGTTGAGTGTGATATTTGTTTGGTAACAAACATATGGTATATATTTTTTTAAGGAAATTGATTGGCTGTTCCATGGCAATGACCCGAGGTCAGTGATGAAAATTACTATTTTCATTCACAAAATAGGTATAGGTGAAGTCAAAACTGCCAGTGATGTCATTAAACACGTCATGGTTTTTGAAGTCATTGTCAACCCCGCCAACTTTTGTGTGCTAGAACAAGCAAATCTGCATTAATATGTATTCCATTTTATTCACAGTGTGAACATGAAATGTTACTTTTTATGCTTTCCATTTTGCGTGTTGTGTTTTATTGAACTCGTGAGAATAAGAATAAGCTGCTGGACTAATTTCTTTGGGTGTACCGATATCCAACGTTGAATGATAAAAGCAGTGATGTAATCTAGTATGATGTACATGTAGACCATTGTATCCGTAAGCAATAAATCTTCTAAATCAGTTGATTTTCATGAATAAAGGTAATTTCAAAGGGTGTGTAAGAAATATAATACTAAGCTTTCGGATCGTAAGATAAATATGGTATCTAACAAGACACTCGTTTAGTATTCTCTATATATCATTCGGCAACACTTATACTTATAACTGTATATAATAAATGTGTTCTAATAACAAGTAGTATCCTTACAGCCTCACAGAACCAACAAAACAACTCCACACAAAATGCACACAAGACCCTCAAATGCCATAACAAATCTTGTAGATGATTTCTGTATGATCTATGATCATATTGTTAACCCTCTCCAAGATGGATTAGGCACAGTCACTGCTCTTTAGGCCATCTCCGGTTGCCTTCAGCATAGAGAGGGTTAAACTATTCAGTTCTAGGGAAGATATTTGACAAAGTAAGACTCCTCTTAAAAGGACTGTTATGAGATCATTAACATGGATGCCCAAAGACAAATAGACATTGGACACACACAAGAATGAAACCACAGTATAGATAAAGACGCTCGGAATGAATATAATTGCCCACAACTTGCACATTAGAAAGATATTTGGCATGAATACCATAATTACTCTAATAATTCAAACCCTCTAATAGATCAAACACCTAAATTAATTGCTAAAAATAATTTATTTCTGACCCTAAAAATACGAACATGACAAAATAAATTAAAATCCTAATTTCTAATTATTAGAACATAGTAATTTTTCAAATAATTATTTGTCTTACTTTGTTTATTTAGCATTTCATTTAAAACCATATTTTGTATTTTAATTTGGTTGTCTCTAATTATATGAACACTGATACTTTTTAATTTTCCTATTTTCCTAATAATTTGAACACCTATAAATTTAATTATTTTCTCCTGTTCTAATTATTGGAGTAATTACGGTAGTAGCGAATTTGCTTTCTTAAAATTTTTATATCCATTACAATTTTTTATAAATTCGTTACCCGTGCACATTCCTGGATACAGGTATGTGGATTTTTACAAGCTGATACTAATTATTATCCTGTACCAATAAGGAATATATATTCCTTCAAATGCAAATGACTGGGTTAGACGTTACCACTTCATCCATTTCTCTTAATGTTAAAGGTATCCTACGGGCGAGTAAGAATTTCATGTTTTGTTATTAATATCATTATTTGGGCGAGTAGAGTTCTAAGTTAAGTTCTAACGCTGATACTCACTGAAGTCAAAGGATTCTTGTAGACTGAGCATATCTTCTGGTGCCTCTTGCAGACCCTTCAGGTAGGTGTAGCTCTTTCCACAGATACAAGGATGACTGATCTGATCATGAACGGCCGCCTTGTGTTCCTTGCAACACCAGACTGATGACAGCACCTTGCCACACACATCGCAAAGGACCAGCTTTACCTTGTAATTATGATAGCAGATTCTTTTGAAATCTAGTACAGGGACAACTGGAGAATTTTGAGGAGGATGTCTGGCTTCAGAATCTGTAGAGATTGGTGACCTTCAGGAGGATATAGCAGTCTTCTTGTGTGGGGGTCTGATGCAACAGATGTGCACTGACTTAAGTGTCCAACTTCTGTTAACGGAGGTTGGTGACCTTCAGGAGGATAAACAGTCTTCTTGTCTGGGAGTCTGACTCAACAGATGTGCACTGATTTGAGTATTCAAGCTTACAAACTGGAACATCTTGTCCTGGAGCTTGTGACTGGTAGACCGAAGGTGCAACAGACGAGATATTGTCCACAACAGATGTGCACTGACTTGAGGAGTATTCAACTTCAGAGTCTATAGATTGGAGTTGGTGACCTTCAGAAGGATATAACTGTTCTCTTGTCTAGGAGTCTGACTGAACAGATGTACACTGATTTGAGTATTCGCGCTTACAAACTGGAACATCTTGTCCTAGAGCTTGAACTAACCCTCGCCATGCCAGAAGCAACTAGAGATGTCATGAAGAGCCACGTCTGTGCCTAATCTAGCACTGTAGCAGGGAGATGGGTTAAATTGTCAACATACCATATGCCATGTCCACGTCACAAATATGATGATGGTTCTATGTTTTGACAAGATGTAGATATTGCACATCTTCCACGAAATATTTACAAAGATGCGACACTAATGGCAATTATGTCATTTTGATCAGTCCAGTACCAAGTCAATGCAAGGTTTGTAGGATTGCTCTATGCCGGGGTCAATGCAAGGTTTGTAGGACCATTCTGCACATCTTCTGATGCCTGAGTAAAGCAGTGCGATAGCAGTAGACCTTGCCACAGACACACCTGTGAGTGATGCCTTCGTGGACGGCCGACTTGTGAACCTTGTAGTGCTGTAGTGTGATGAGGACCTTGTCGCATTGGTCGCAGGGATAGCCATGGCTGCGGTCTACAGTGGCGCCACCTGCACTGCCAGGCCACGGCGCAACTCTCCCTGAAACACACGCACAAAGAAGGACTCCATTGAGAGAGAGGCATACAAAGAGTGAGTGAATATGGAGTTTAACATCGCTGCGGGAATCTTTCACCCATTTGCGACGAGGCATACAAAGAAAAGTATTCAATAGCCAATGAGGATGCAAAATGCGTGGAAAATATGTAAATAATACTTGTACTAATATCATCATTTTGATTAGATTAATGTAGAAGTTGATGATATACCTGGTAACCATGCATGCTAACAGTACCGTAATAGTATATAAAAAAGCACTAACTATGCTAAGATAATAATATAATGTTTCAGAGAGGAGAATGCAAGAGTAAAAATTATGCTAGACTGGCATGAAGTGATAAATACAATTACTGGTACACGTATATCATATGTAGTGTGACTTTAGGCTTTGTTCGAAAACTAAAAATGTATCTGTTATCCAATATATTCATTCTGTAATAACCAATATTGCAAATGCAAGTAAAATAACAACACTGAAATATCCTTCTGTTTGAAAAGTCTGTTCCTATGCTGAGAACCTTACAGTCATGATCAATGTCCATTTCAAAATAACCGGTACAGCCCAAATATATGCAAAAATACCAACAAGAAACTGAACATTTCCCGGTACTGTACATAATTAATTTTTACCAATAGTCATTAGAATAGCTACTAGTATTATGGTCAATGAAGACTGAATGAATCACCTTTCAATCTAGCATTGGGGCATCTCCAGACACCTTTCAATCTAGCATTGGGGCATCTCCAGACACATCGCTAGTGAAGAAGATACTCCCAGCCCTGGAATGGAAGTAGCATGAGCATGGCCAGCAAACAGATACACAACAATATTCTTGCCAAACAGATCACCATAAACTGTCTTGCACTTTAAAATCATTCCAGCAAATCAGAATGATATGGAAGCTCAAATGTCAATATACAACTGCAATTCGTTGGATGGTTTTACATCAAAAGCAATTCTCTTATGGTACAATGTCATACATGAGATCAAAGCCCACCGAGTCATACGTATACTATGATTAGACGGCTACAGTCGTATAGCCGGAAATACACCAAGAGCTGTGCATCAGCAGCGGCTTAAAACATCCCTTGCAACACGGATGCTTGATGAACGGGGCAAACTTTGCGATGCTTCTGAAGATCAGCGTGGTAAGCGTAGGCGCGTCCACAGACGCAGGAGTGAGTGATGCCGTTGTGGACGGCGTCGTTGTGTCGCTTGTACAGCCAGGCCCGGCCAAACACCTTGTCGCACAGAGAACAGGGGTAGGTCGGCCCGCGGTCCGAGGGGCGACGCCACACGCCTAGAGGGTCGTCCCGAGTCACAGAACAGAACGATTCACGCGAGGTCCCAACTATGTCATGGCCTCGAATCCATCCTGAAAAAGGCAAGAGTGAGTGAGTGAGTGAGTGAGTGATGTGAGTGAGTGAGTGAGTGGGTGTTACATGTCGCAGCGTGAATCTTTCATCCATACATGACAATTAATACTTAATCATACTGCAGTTGGTTTAAAATGAAAGCAGCATGAAAAACATGCCAAAGAAAGTTTGATGAAATAGTTGAAAGAAGGTTCTATTTCAGGAGAGTAATAATCCTTGAGCTCTCAGGATCACCTTTGAGATTATTCATACTAATTTATCTGCATTTTACATTAACATAAATATTTACCGGTGTGATGGAAAGAATTTGTCGAGAACTAATTATAATAATAAAAATCGCAGTGGGACTACTGTATTTCACTCAAAAACAACTTTTTATTTAGAAACAAAATAGGCTATTTTTCATGAGAGAGAAAACCCACACTATGAAAGAAACCATAAACAGGGTTAGAAATGAATATACAATACCGTACCGGTTATTAAATTTTGCAAAATGAAACATGTTAGGAAAGAAGATTATGACATGTAAAATGTCCATTTGTTTAGAGTGAGTGATGTTTAGAGTGAGTGAATATGGAGTTTAATGTCGCTGCGGGAATCGTTCACCCATTTACGACAAGTAGCTGTTTAGATGGGAAGAGCTAGTAGGGAACAAACAAACAAACAAACAAACAAACAAACAAACATCAGTGTTATCATTTTGACTAATGTGTACCAGAACAGGGATGTCAAACCCTCAAATTAATTAAGAGAGAAAATAAAGGAATTTACCATTGGAATATATACAATCTGGATCCTGCATGTATTTCTCTGTCTGTTAGGCCACACATAACTTGAGTATTATCTATCACATTCACAATGCCAATCTTGACCACCAATGTCAAAAGAAGCCACTTGTGTCCGAGGTAATGAAAATTTAAGAAGAGATCTATGACATGGGTGCATTATGCACAACACAGAATTTGCGATGTCTGTAAAGATCGGCCGAGTACGAGTATGTTTTTCCACAGACGCATGAGTGAGTGATACAGTCGTGGACGGCCTCTTTGTGTCTTCTACAGTGATACGCCCGACCGAACACCTTATTGCACATTGGACAGGGGTACGCAGATTTCCACTGGGGAGATGCCGTGTTTTGGTACTCCGGCGGATTGGTGTTGCTTGTTTCTTGATGTCCAGCAACTACATTGCGAGTCCAATCTGAAATGAGGAATGTGAATCCATGTTCAGTCTGTACATGCCAGCACCACACACACGTAGACACGATAAACCAGCAGGAAGAAAAATAACACAACTTTGATACAAGAAAATGGTGACATACATTAAAATGGTGACATACATTACTTTCTTATAACAAAAAAAATACCAATGGAAAGAGAAAATAAGTTAATACAGAGCTCTGGACTAACATATGCCCAATTACAGGGGCAAGTTAAGGGCACTGCAGACAACCTACTTTTGAACATTTATCAACATTGATGCCTTTACTGCTTGCCCTGACTTGCCCGCGGGTAAGTAATTCAGATTTGATAGTCTGAAGCCCTGTAATATATACCTGATGTATTCTTATGTGCATTCACCATCAATGACATATCCAACAAGTCACCATCAAAATATTACGGAAACATCAACCATTGAAACCTTGTTCCTACTATAAGACTCGACTACTTCAGTATACCAGACACCAATGTTGAACCTACTTGACAAAAATACACCATCCTTGAATCCAGTGACACCTCCAGAATAATGATAGCTTATGGAAGGTTCCATAGATCATCTGATGACACTTTCAGACCATCTGACGACACTTTCAGACCATCATAGTCTTAGCAAGCAGTTGATAAAATCCCACAAACAGATACAGATATGTACAGATTAGAACAGTAGGGCCAACACCAATTCCTATAAATATTAATCCCATTACACAAGTTGTACAAGTCATTTGGTAGTATCCACTTTTAGAAGGAATTTGGTAGAATCCTAAAAGTGAACGCTCTAAAACACAGGAAAACATCTCAAGCCTGGGAGCCATTAGGTTTAGTTGCAAGATGCAGGAAGCACGTCTTCTGGTGCCTGTAGAGGCCCGAGTCGTAGTTGTACGTCTTCCCGCAGACGCAGGTGTAACTGACGTGTTCGTGTGCTGACGCCTTGTGCCTCTTGCAGTAGTACGCCTTTGTGAACACCTTATCACATAAATCACACGCGAACATCTGCTTGGGACTCTCCAATAACTGTTTATCAGAAGAGAAAAATATGGGTAGGCCAAAGTCTGTGTATGCCAGATCTTCAATGGAGTCTGCCCTTGTTACGCGGTCTACAGACGGCCTAGATGTTCCTGAAAGAACAAAAGCGGATTTCGTTCAACTGTTCTTCAAAAGATGTCCATTACATGAAAACATGAACAATAAAAAAAATACATTAATGGCAGGATGGAACAAATGTGTTTATATGTAGCAAAATAAAAATTATGTGTGACCAAATAATTACCTTTCCATATACATGATATGTACGGTAGTCAAGCTGCTATGTAAAAGCCTATTTACTATCAAACTGTGTGGGTTTTTCATAGAAGTATCAATCTTGGTAGAAACGTATATAAGAAGTTTCAGATATCATGCCATCACAAATTCCTTCATTAGCTGTCATGGTGGCCATCTTGGAAAATGGCCAGCTGATTTTCGTATTTCTTTTTATTAAAGTCACTCTGGAGGACAATTCAAGACTATGACAACTATTGAAGGATAATGTCATATTTCTGTTGCAATTCAGCCCTTTTTCACTCAAAAAATATCCGAGACATGGATATAATTGCCAAAAAGACCAAAAATTTACAAATAATACACACAATTTCACTGAATGTTGCTATTTTTGACAAGAAGGAAAATATTTGTCTAAACAAGTATCCATGCATTTATCATGTTTTCAGACATCGCATCACTAGCTCGAATCTGATGCAATTATGAATTAATCTGTTGATTAATTAAGCTAGCTTGCAATCAGCATTGTAAATCATGGTTCTCTATGTGCGAGCTTGTCTTTAAATGCCACCAAATCCATATAATGTGTAAATAATACCCAGTAGAAGCATTATACTGATTAAAAAGCCCAGTTGAGGGCATATAATGCTCAGTGAAAGTGGATGAATTACACTGAAGATATCTTGTAACCAGTGTATTTTCCCTACGTGGGAATAAAATCCATGGCTACGGAACCACTCACATAGAATGAATTAATTTACAGTATTTTATTTATTTTGAATCATCTGACTGATTATTTTGATTTATTGCTCAGTCAACAGAATCCACCACCCATAGCAAGCTTCACCATGTATTTCCACATCAGTTTTCCTAATTGTTGGTTGAAGTGATAAATGTTGCACTATGCTGACCCAAAACAAATCCTGAGAGTAGATATCTTGTTGAATAAAATACTTGTAATCCTAAATATAAAATTCGGGCAAATGTTTGCCCATTAACTCTCTCCATGCTGCAGGCAACTGTAGATGCCATAGATTTCAGAATCTGTGCCTAATCCAGCAGGGAGATGGTTTATGTCAACTATATGTGATTAACACTAGCAATCACATATCATGGTCTGCATTACCTCAATTACCTCAATATGCAGCATGATAATGGAAATATGGATCCATGGTCAACTAAAGAGCATGGTAAGTAACCAGTAAATATAGTAACTGATACATCACTAAAACAACAAAGAACGAGATGGTCATTTTATTGAATTCATTTGTTGACATTTTTGTTGATTACAAACCTAATAGTACTGCTGTCCCTGTGCCGACGTCACAGTAGAGGCAGTGCACACTTGTTCCGTACTACCGACAGTCTGAGCAGCTTTGCGAGGTCTCCCCTGTATGATATGACTGATGCTATGTTCTACCTCCTGATCAACGCCAAGTCGTCGGTAATTACGGATGGCTTTACTGCGGAAGCCCGTAGTTTGGGCGATGACTTGTTCATCCACGTTTGCCTGGTACATCCTTGATGTGCAAGTGGCTCTTAACGAATGGTTTGTATAAAAACCTGTACAACAGAAATGTGACAGTTGATCATCACGGCATGCTGTAGGTGTCGTATCCTCGTATATACCAAATAAGTGAAAGAATCTTGAAAGATATTCTAAAACCCCTAATTAAAAATAATAATTTGCATCCATCTAATTTACCTCATTCTATTTACAATTAACCCTGTCCGGGCTGAGTGCGTGAGTAAATATGGAGTTTAACGTCGCTGCGGGAATCTTTCACCAATTTGCGACGATCTGTCCATGCTGAAGGTAACCAGACATACTCTAAAGAGCAGTGGGTATGCCTAATCCACCTAGCAAGAAGATGGTTAATTAAACTGCTTCATTTGGAATACGATCAATGACTAAAACTAGAAGATATATACCATATTACAGCTTCATTGGTCAACAGGAAACAAAAAGAGTAACATTTTTTCCGTGACAATAAAAATATTAATTCAGAATTGATGTATATTTAATTGTAATGCTTCAATCAACAACATGAAATAATGCATAATTTCTTACTAATACTTCAATATATTGTATTATATTTGTATTAACCTTCAAAGCCTGCTCTTTCACAGATCCTGCTCACGGTTGCTGCCAGCGTGTGCTTGCCGACGGGCTGTATGCCGTACCACTGATTTGCCATTGGTTTGGTCAAAGGTCGCAAGTAAATGCCAGCCGGAAATTCAGGCCCTGTGGGGCGGAGACTCATGTACTTTTGGAAAATTGCCACAACACATCGGGTTTTTTCCTCTCTCGCGTATGCGAAAACAGTTTTGGGTGGAATATTGGCGTCCTTTGGGCTCCTCTTCAAAGGCTTCTCAGTGTATTTCAGATACCTTCCGTTCTCATCTTCGCCCACGTAAAACTGGTCCACAGTCAGACTCCGGTGTTCGTCGCTACTTCTGATGGCAAAGTTCAGGCCAACCAGATACAGCAAGGTATACACCAACGTCTCCGGGTCGGAGGTTCCCAGAATTCCCATTTCCCACAGTTTCTCCTCTTGCTGGATTGTGATAACCTGGGCTTGTCGGATCGTGGCGCCGATTCCTCTGCTGGATTTCTCCCTCTTGACTTCATCCAACGTATCCTGCAATTCACGGAAAATAGAATCGGCAAACAATTTCACTCTCCTTCCATTGCGGCCCAAATGATTTTGAATCAGCGCAATTAATTGTCTCGAAGACTTGGGTGGATATTCCTTTCCGTTCTCTTTGCGAATTTCGCAAATAAATCGCGACAGGCTGTAGTTGAGCTCACTGTCGCTGAGAGCCTCCAGTCGTTTGTCAATGAGGTTTAAACTCCGGCTGTCCGTCTTTCCGTCGTGAGCGATGGGATTGTGGGTGATGCGCCACTCTTCAAACACTCTGCATGCCCAGCCAATGCTCCTTTCAGTCCGTATCGGAACTTCCTTCGGATCCAAATCAGTAATTTCCTGGTCTGTAGTAGGACGAATTAAACACGCAGATTCACTCCCTGAAATAGACAACAAAGCATGTTGATTATCACTGCACGTCTCTTGACAAATACGAACCTGATAAAAGTATTGAGAATACTATCTACTGGGAAACGGTCGTAGGTTATTTTCCTGGCATCAGACGCCAGCTTAGATGCCTCGAAAATGTTATATTGATGAAACTTATCCTATCCTGTAACCAGGGTAGTGCTCCTTTATAATGTCCAGTACATGTCTAGTACATGTTCTGTTCTTTAGAATGGAGTGAGCCAGCACAGCATAGAGTAAATTGTCAGTGGCAG
>JAUTBZ010134025.1:0-13696 GCA_032361785.1 Lepetodrilus galriftensis
AGATAGAGAGAGATAGAGAGAGAGAGAGAGAGAGAGAGAGAGAGAGAGAGAGAGAGAGAGGGGTGGGGGCAGAAAGAAGACATAAGATAGAAACACATGAAGAACCATGCAAATATTTCTGAACACGTAAACTTAATTTATACTTTACTTTCCCGATTTGACAGTTCTTGGAGTGGCTGTTTGTATAGTTGTTATCAACTTTAAACAATGCATACCCATTACTTCTCCTTGAAAATAGTTGTAGGCCTATAATTATTATAGTCAGATAAAGTCTATAATTCTTCAAATGAAATACATAGGCTTATGTGTATATATGCATTATTCATTATATAATAACTGTAGCAATCATTATTAGCAATGATCACTGAATATAGCTATATGCAATTATCAGCGACAGTCATCTCGATATTCACTTGTAAAAACGAAAAGGTAGGCTTACAACAAAAATTACCAAATGTAAATTAGGAGCTACAGTGTTCACTATGACTCTACCATAGATTACACACATGAACACTTAGGCTAAGATTGGTGAAATAATGTGGCTCTGATAAAACGCAAATATATACTATATAAACGCAAATATATCCTATACATATTATATGCCTAATATGAGGAATGAGCGGTATTAACGCCGTCATGATTGTAGCACATTGCATGTAGGCCTACCACATTGCAAGTTATAATGAAGTACCAAGTGCGTCGTCCTATAAATACTAATTATACTTTTATACCACTAAATAAAACACATTTTAACGTAGTAGGCTACACCCAGTACTGTATAGATATCTATAGTAGGCCTACCCCCTATATGGAGGCACTAGATCTACTTTTTATTACATTAATGATTTCCTATTTGAGAAGGCTTAGCTTTACACATAAGGATACTGGCTTTAAAGAAAATAGTAAACTATTTCCACTGTTAATTATGCCTTATTAGAATATAAACATGAGTTATAATAAACATGTATGACATAGTTTGAAGCACCCGTAACTTGTATGTACAGAGTCTCTCCCCTTGAGCTGGTCAGAGGAAGTGCTTTACTCGCAACGATCCGATTTGTTGTCAAAACAATAATGGCGCTTGTCCGTGTCCCAGATATTCACCAGGAATACAACACAGCTGAACAAGAACTACAGGATCGACTAGCTTACATCTATGGATCAACAGAAAATGAAGTCGATCTATTCAGGTAATCATGTCAATTTGCATGCGGTTTCGCATTAGTTGGGTGATGTTGTTATCACTAGGGACGCTTACAACTAATCTGTCACTTTACAAAATTACATGTCTTCCTGTATCATTGGTATCCGCAACTCATACGTAGCTTGTTCATTAATAACTAGACGGTGGTCTACAAATATGTATCAACTATGTATAACATGTTATTATTTAGTTAATGACAGTGCCCGGAGAACATTGTTATTTGAGACTAGTTTACGATATTACTGCGCTTCACACGACTGTAACCAGATGGTAACAATTAAATGTGAGACAGTGGCCAGTCTAGCGTGGGTGGACAATCAAATGACGTAAGTGTACCTACTTTGACGTTATGATGACGTCATAATTATATGACGTATACCTTCATGTTGGAAATATATTTCTGCAAAATAAAATATTCTTGACCAGCACTCATTATGGAGGACGATATATACAAATCAGTTGGTTCAGGGCCAACAAGGTAAATCTGAAAATGCCATAATATTTATAGTATTAGTAACTACATATTGGACTTGTCTCAATTGAAATTGATATAGATCTAGTCAGTATTTTGGTCAGTAGAAATTTGGTCACTGCTAACCATTATTGTTACCATGCAGTCACTTTACAGATTTATCATGCAATGCGCCAAGATTAATTAGCCTGCACAGGCTACAGATATTTTCGATATCAGTCTAGTTTATCTGTTGGGTGTGGGCGTATGATTGTCTGTAACGTCACACAAGATACATAAACAACATGTGACGTCACACACAGATATGGCTTTTGACTTGGCTGTGCTCGATGTTCTTTCATTCTGCCACAGACATTCTGCAATATTAACACTTAATTTAATGATGGTTGATAAGATTGACATTGCATAATAAAGAGAATTATTACCCTTATGTCTTTAGATACCGTCAGTATCCTGGTTTGGGGATAAGCACTTTATGTATTATGCTTGACAAATGCAGGATACTGACGGTATCTAAAGACAATGAGGGTAATAATCTCTCTAGTTGTCGAACGGCGTAGATCGCATATTTGGTGAATTATACAAAACAACACTTCAAATTGTTGTTCTTACCTGTACATTGAGGATTTAATCCTTGATATAAACACAGTTCCTTATGAAAATAAAGTCATTGGTAACACGCATGGACGTCATTAGATAGCATGTCAACATCCTCTAGCCAAAAAAAACCACAAGGTAAAATTAAATAAGATTACAACATTTATGTGTCATACTTGGCATGGGAGTTTTATCTGAATTTATTTTTGTAAGACTAACGAAAATAACGTGTCAACTTGGGACTCTTGATGACGTCAGATCTCTATTTATATTGCGAGAAATCCCAAACAAAATTGCTGTTCTGAAACCTATGTTGTTCGAAAACTAATAATCGGATGATACATGACTTAGTTTCGACTTTGAAGTAGCTAAACCACGGAATTTATTTTGTATTTTGCTTCAGGCCGGCCCTGGCTGACCAGAGGAAGATTGGATTCTTCAGTCTGGATAGCTCGTCACAAACTGAACTTTCAGAAATTGTTGACCTCAAAGAGATGACAGAGGTTATGCAGGTTCTTCTACAGGTAATTACACAGATTTTATAATCAGAAGTTTAGTTTAAACATATTTTATTTGAAATGAAATGGATAATTTACAAGTTATTACAACTTAGGTGAAAACTGCTCCAAAAGAAGGTAAAGAAATGTCAAAAGATGGAGAGAGAAGAAAGAAATAATATGAATGATACATGTATTTAATATATATATTATATCATAATCAGAATACTGTTAGTATAGTACATGAAAGTTGCTAATCTGGACTACTTCACTCGTCTGTCTAGCCGTGGATAATAACTGTCAGTGACAGCTGGACAATCCTTACTGTCGAGTAATGCATGATTACTGTAGTATAGGAATATGGAATGAATAGTGCATGAATAGTACTTTAATGGTACAGGGTTCGCAATTAACACTCGCCCACTCGCCCACTCGCCCACTCGCCTGGGCCATTTCTCCCAATGCTAAAGGTATCCTAAGGGCGAGTAGGAATTCATGTCTTTTGTAAACATTTGTTATTTGTATCATTATTCTGGCAAGTACGTTTTTAAGTTAGTTATTATCCCTGTAATATATTTCGTCGCAAATGTGTGAAAGATTCCCGCAGCGACGTTAAACTCCATATTCACTCACTGTAATATATTATTCAATTTTAACCTAATGGAAATATATGCAATGTTGTTTATTAACTCTCTGCATGCTGAAGGCAACAGGGGATGGACTAAAACAGCAGTGCCTGTGTCTAATCCAGCATTGAGAGGGTTAACCGAGCTCAAAGTAAACATATTATTATAGACGCAGGCAAGTTCTATGTCCTAGTAACTGAATCGAATAGTAGACTAATGTTCGGGGCAAGTGTATCAATCAATTTATCTCGGAAGAAAAAAAATGTAAGCTAATTTGTTAAGGAACAGCTAGCCATGAGGGAAATGAGGCATTGACAGTCATTACGATGCTAATATAGGTTCTGCTTCACTGACAGTGACGGATCATTGGACATGACCCCGATTCTGAATTACTAGTTGGCCTTGTTGCTGGATGTGAAAGCAACGCTTCTCACTGGCGATGTTGCTGTTATGAACTCACCACTTGGACTACAGTTTAACCCTACGTGTGGCAGATGGTAGCACAGTGCTAGAACGTCAGACTTCCGAACCAAAAGTCCTGGGTTTGAAACCTGTGTGCCAGGCTTCAATGTTTGTGGAAGTAATATTTCTGAGGCTGATATTGATGGAATTCTACGATATTGATGGAATTCTACGATATTGATGGCATTCTATGTCCAGATCTTTAGAGTTTAATCAGCAGTTATCATCCAGGGTATGGTTTCTCAGAGCTTGTGTATCTACTACCAGACCATAGTGCTCTCGTAGCCATTCCTCATACGTGCTGATCGGGAACTTACAAGGGCGATAATGGCCTCTTAGTAGAAATGCTCAAGAGCGTAGTGAACGGATACTCTGGATCAGTCAGCGCTCGCAGGTTTACTGCAACATTCAATACTGCGGGTGTTCCAGCTTTCTTCCCACCATAAATTGACAAATTGTTGAACATGGGTGAACAATTCCCACAGCAATGTTAAACTCCATATTCACTCACTCACTATACTGACAAGCCTTGATCTCAGATAAATAATATTTAAAGTGGTGCTATTTATAAAAATAAAAGCCTAATTTAAATAATTCGAAATAAAGAGAAGAAATACCAAAATAAACTACAATTCTACAAATATCAGGAATTAAAATTAATTGAATCACATGACAGTAAATTAGCGTTATCCAATACGCAGACTGGTGATATTAGATTGGACACGGACAGCAAATATTGACTCATTACCCTGGTTACTGGTCAGTGAAGTGATTGGTCAGATTTCGTGCATTCGTATACCCAGACTGCTAATCACGCTAATGTTGGACCGATATCCTACTACAAATAGCTGCACACACACACAATCCAATTCAATAGCCAGTTAGTTTTAGATGTAAGAGATATGATTTTGTTGTTTGGTTGCTGGAGTTTCAACACTATCGGAGTTGTGTAATGCACCAATGATTTTTTGTCAGCTGGTGTTTCGTCACTTCTGGAATTGTGTAATGGCAGACTATTATTAGAAAGTAAAGCCACCATTTCAAGTCAGGATATTTCTCTGTTCCGGACATTCATACTGAATTCTCACAGCTATCTGTAATTGTTCTGAATGACCCTGATATGATCGTGAGTCTTTGAACACATGTACTTGCTCTGAAATTGTGTCATCTTTGTTTACTGTACGACATGTCGTATCACTTGAGACGGATATAAGAAATTCTGTCTAGTATGTAGCATGTATATTTAGAGCTATATCGTGTATATTATGATTCTGAGAATACAACTATGGGAATTGATTTATTGCTAAATTTATTTCTTAATCAGTAATTCTACAGTATTTGTTCCCTAGATAATACATTTGAAAATATGGAAAACACTTCAATTCATTAAGTAGTCAATAAATTCTGTGACTCAAACATACACATACATACAATGGACTTTCAAAACTGTCATTGTGTACCACTTATCAATGAAAATCTGATTATTAATTAATTGTTACTAGTACTGTTATTGATATTAACAATGCTAGATTGGAATGAATCGGTGGCTATTATTAATTTTTAGTCTAATACCTGATTTTAAATGTCTTCTCCAAACATATGAAATACTGTGAAATGAACCTAACTATTAATATGAATCACCATATTTCCTGTACATATCATGTTATGGTTAAAATTAATAATGTTCCGGCAATCACCTAGTTTAGTCATGATCAAGCAATATTCTGTCATTCTTAGTACAATGGTATGGATTGTATCATGTGATGGTATATCATTGTGCCATATGTGCCCTAGATTATAGCAGTGTACACTTCAACACTCTCTCTCCAGTCAACTATAGTGTAGTAACAGATGGTAAATACATACATTCCTATCTCATACAGATTCCATTTTATCCTATGTTGCAAATTACCTGTTCATTTGTTTGTAACCTACTGTCTTTCAGATGTGACCTAGAGATGGCTCTGTAATGTTGCTATGGAAACAGCCCTAGAAACTATTGGAACAACAGTGTGAGTATAGGAAATATGTATTAATTATTGAGAGGATTAGTATCTTGTATGTTCATTGCTATATTGTATTCCTGTGTGTTTGACATTATACTGCTGTTACTGCGTGTGTGTGACTGTGTGTGTGACTGTGTGTGTGACTGTGTGTGTGACTGTGTGTGTGACTGAGCGTGTGTGACTGAGAGTGTGTGACTGAGAGTGTGTGACTGAGAGTCTGTGACTCTGGTAGCGCTATGATTCTTCTGCGAAGCAGTAATCATGCTAAGCGAATACTGTTCCGTCAGCCATGACTACTTTTTAAAAAACAATATGTATTTGAAACTTCCGCAATTCAGATATGATTATGTGAAACATTACTCGGGTTAAAATCTGTGGTCCATCAGCTATGATGCTGTGTGCTTACATACTGTTATGTTTGCATGTACATGTATATGGTATGAACACCATTGTATACATTGATATACTATTCTATGTGTTCTTATCTTATGTATTAAAGAAAAATATACAATATAATAATAATAATGTAAAAAGAAATAAAATAGATTTTGCCCACAGGCACATACGCCGACTACTTCTCTCTGGACAGCGTCACCGGACAACTGACCATAGCCAGACGTCTAGACAGAGAGAGCGTGGCTGACCTGTCCGAACTTACCCTGGCTGTAGAAGACTCCAACGCGTTGACCGTTACGGCAACGCTTTCCTTCAACATCGTCGACATCAACGACGTCGCTCCGACCTTCGCCAAGAACGTTCAGGAGGTCAACGTCACGGAAGATGGAGGCGAGGGTAGGTTTATTATCATTCTCCGGACGTGAGAACATCATGACATACGGGCCTTTCAATGGACACTCGTTGAATGCACAGGGGCGTGGACAGCGGAATGTCGCGAAGTTGCTACGAATGGGAAACATCGTCGACTTCGGAGATATTTACGGAACCGAGCGAATGTGTCGAAGTACAGTAATGATTTCACACGTTGTTGAGTACAGACAGCATTTTCGTATATTTGACAATACATTTATTGGGAAAAAAATATAAACAAATATTATTTTGAATATAAATTTAATATTGAGTGGTTTTGAACTGAGTTCTGCAAGTATCCGCTTTCCACGTCCCTGTGGTCAGTTGTGAAATCATGAAACATTACAATCGTAAGGACTCGTAAATATTCGTAACAACACGTAAATAGGTCGTAACTAACACGTAAGAGCTTCGGTAATTTATACTCGTAATAATCCGTTACAAGCTCGTAACATGCTCGTAATTGCTCGTAGTTATACGTGACCACTCGTAACAAATCGTGGACTCTTCCTTAAATACATCGTAATAACTCGTAATAATCCGTACATACACCGTAAATAGGTCGTAATAACTCGTCGTAAAAGTGGAAAACTCGTAAGGATCCGTAAGCATCCGTGGATTTGTGCTATCAGTAAGGACTCGTAAGAAAAATCCGTGTATGTTGAAGGGGCATAAGGGGACAACTGAGCACACGACAGTTATAGATTATTTACATCACCAGGCCATGCGTTTCTTTAAAGTGCTCGGTTAAACTTTCGGCCTATTACACATAGTCCACCCACTTAAAGTACAGTCCTGGGACTTCGGTCGCTTTTCGGTACTGTGTCCATCTGGCAATGGCAAATAATAAGAAACGCCATTTTAACAAAAACTGTCATTGAAGCTAATATAAATCCAACCATAGGTGTGGGGTCCTCCGACTGCGGTCACACACAATGTGTCACTTGTTATCATAATGATTGATCATTTTACTTTTAGTAGCATCTGACCATATACTGTTAGCTGCATACTCATTATTCCACGTTCAAAGATAAATGTTCCAGCAGGATAAGACCCCGATATAACGGTCTCCGACATAACGGTTTCTCCGCTTATCGGTCAACTTTTAACCAATACGGACTTTCTACTATATAATTTAACTAAATACAACGGTTATCCGGTTTCCGTTTGCGGTCGGCCAAAATCAAAGACTAAAGTGTAAATTATATGTTATTTTGCTCCAATATACCGGACAAAGAGCCAATAGTTAATTTACTTAGGCTACAATCATCACAATATTAACTCCATTGGCGGTTTGTGCTGTAATGGTGTATTCCCGCGTGGCCGACACTTGGTGTGACATACACAAATAGGATTCCTGCGAGGCCGCCTTTGTCTTTAAACGAGATCCAAGAAAACGGCCCAAGAAAACAACTGACAGACAAGACAGACAGACAGTTTTATTCTCATAAAACCACCAACGGTGGTACAAGAGATATACAAATATACATTCAATTATACATTTGATCAAGATGGACAATGTTTTATGTATAATTACTCATTAATAAATGACAAATAGCTAGACTAATGTTTCAGTAATAAATTATGTAGTTGGACTACACACTTTGATAAACATTTTAACTGGTTTGCCTTTTTAAAATTCATCAACATTTTTCCTAGATTCAGCCATGTATAATACTGTTTGGGAATAAATGATAATCGACAGAGACCACACCCGTAACTCCCCAGCCCCCTCTCATGCAGGAGACAACACTATTAGCCGAGTGGTCAGGTCAATACCTCAGTTCCTAGGACTACAAGGAATTCAATGGAGATCAAGAATGCCATTCCTCAAAGAACGATGCCAAATCTTTAAAATTAATGTCCTCACAATTAAAATAGAATTACATATAACATGTATTATATAATGTACATTGTATCTAGGTTTAGTAAACTTTCACTGAGTATTGCGTTCCCGAGGCAAATGTATAATTCTGAATATTGCGTGACATCGCAGACCTATAAACGAGGGGAACTCCGTGACTTGTTGAAATTGTATCAATGGCAAGAAGTTGTTCATCTAAGTGCCAGTGGCAGAATGTACTATGGCAATGTGTAGCTAAATCAGAGAATAGTGGCCTATAGTTGAGTCAGAACGGAAAGGACCATGCAGAGTTCAAAGTAAAAGTTGTATTTTGCAAAATTCTATAACTGTATTCATTGCTGTGATTGTTTTAACTTTATACAAATATAACATGCATATACAGATTCTTAAAAAAATTAAAAATAAATATTACTACAATTGCTACGTAAATTATCTTTGCGAGTAAAATCGCGTAATTTAAATCCGTAGCGTATTGAGGCCTATATATACGGTGTCTGCGGCTTACGTGTATACATGTACATACTTTATAATATTATGACATATTTGACGCATAATGTGATTGCATAACAACAAGGTATATAGAGTATAATGTAGATTATTTATAAAGCTTTTGCAAATTTATTGTCTTATCATTTGTGTTCTAAGACGTGTCCATTGGAAAATAAAAACCAATCGATCCATTAACCTATTTTTCCTAATCTGACTGCAACATTCGTATTTAATATACTTTAAGTGACGTGGTTGTATATATCCGTATCCGTAAGTATGACGTTTGAGAGATGAATGTCCGCGTCGACTTTCTAATTGAAATCATTCCCAATTAATATTATGCATGGAGAATACATAGAACACATACATGTAGGTCTACACACCCACCTAGTTATATCCCCTATGGACATGCTATAATATCACGTGACCGGGATTGGTTTGAGATAAGCCTTGTTAAATTCCTTCAGGCAACTGTGGAAAGATGAACGTTCAGGTATTTTCTTGACATCATATCAGTCGTCCTTGAAATCCTAACTGTGCAAAGGATAATAACAGCACTTGTTGATAGTATTGCATATAAAATTATAAATAAATATAATGCACATTATAGATGATGGTTATGCAATGTTAAATCTAAATTATCTAAGTGTCAATTCAAGAAGGTATAGCGTCTTTGTCAACAACGAATGAATGGGTAACCATTTAAATACAAATATAATTAAGACTTTCATTAAAAAGTCAGAAAATAAACTTGTAGGTGCGTATGCATATTTTAAAATAAAACATGTTTTAATTTACAAATTTAATTAAATTAAAATATTAAAACGAAAATGTTTGCGGGATAATAAATAACAACCAAAACCGTTATATTGTGTTTGCACAAGTCCATGGAATCAACGACATTTGGTGTGTAATAGATTTCTTATTACATGGTATGTGCATTGCAATGTCCATCATGTTCATTTCATGTAACAGGTGCTCGTATATATATATGTAACTGCACCTAAGACTGTATGTGCATTTCCTCCCTTGTGTATACCAGAGACATACATTTATGGACGCCGACTTCCTCAGTTGACAGGTGATTAATGAATGACAAGCCATCAATCACATACCATCCGGCATGTTCAATGACCAGCCCGCTAGCGAGCGCATCATACAGTAACATCACCAAAACCGTGACAATCTCACAGCAGGTGCGTCGCTTAACACGCCTCACAGTTGTAGGTTCATTCAGAGATCGATGTGGAAATATGGAGTAGGGTTTCTTGTAAAGGGAAGTGTAAGAAATGTTTATATTTTTACCCATGCAAACTGGATAGCTATGGGATGATCAGAGGAAGGGATTCAGAGGAACAAATATGGAACTTGTTATTGTGTTCTTGGTTTGGATTTACCATCTCCAACGTAAGTTATCAATTTTTACTTCCTCCTAGAAAATCGGACCCTGGAGAAACGATATATTGACGTCCATCCTTCTTCCTGGTACTGTCTTGTTGATTTGATTTTTTTCTCGAAAATTTAATTCAATTACCGGTGGTTTTTAAAAAATTAATTATGTTGATGACGCTCATTGTAGGTAATTACCAATGCTTTGATGCTGCAAGACATTTACATTATTAAAATTTACCGACAGTTATCAAATAACTATTGACGAAAGGGATACGTTACCACTCCAAGGATTGTCCTTTCGTGGCAGGATGCGACGTCGAGTGGGTATGGATATGTTTAATAATATTGCTATAGTATATGGTATATGCTTAGTTGACTACACAACACTGTAATACGAAAACGGACCTGTGTACACAGTAATTAATAAATAGGACCATGGTCCACAAAACACGTGTAGATTCAACAACTTAAACAAAGAATTGTATTTCTTCTCCATTTTGTTTTCCCACTAAAACATACCTTAGTTAAAATAATATAACTGCTGAATTGTTTAACAATAGGAATGTATACGCATAAATGTTGTCTTATTATGTTTCTAATTATAGTCTATTATGATAATTGCAAACAAAACAAACTAAATTTATTATGTTTGTAATGTCAAAGCAAAGTAACATAAATCTCTATATAATGTTTGTAGTGTTTATCTTTTGTTGTCTAATATTGTGAAACTATAGATTTATATTAATTGTAAAATTGACAATTATTGACATTGACATTGTTGTAAAACAATTGTTGTGAAACTATAGATTTATATTAATTGTAAAATTGTAAAATTGACAATTATTATTGACATTAACATTGTTGTAAAACAATATTTAGGCTACATAGTTTGTGGAAATGTAGGCCTACGCTGAATTGAAACTATTCCAAAACTGAAGATAATCTTTTAATAGTAGTCTACACTATTGTAATTCTAGACGTGAATAATTGTAATAAAGTTTCTTATTCCACTGTATTATCTCTCTCCCAGTTCGAGGAGCCGCCATCATAGAGAAGACGACGAGTGTGTGTAATGGGGAGTGTTCGAATCTGGTCATGCAATGTCCGTCTGGCCACAAGATCGCCATCAGAGAAGCCCTGTACGGAGTTCACTCCGTGTCGTCCCCGTGCCCGTACAAAGACGACTGTGACGACTCCCTCAGGGACGTCTGCTGCGAGATGTCCCCAGGGAGGGACTGTCTGTTCCCCTACCCCCTAGACCATCTAGAGACCTTCCACCGAGACTGTTCCGGCCGTCTGAAGTGCAATATCAGAGCGGAGCAGAGGCCGGAAGCTTCTGAGGCGTGTTCTCCAGTCGAACACCGGAACATCTCTTCGTACTCCATGTTCGACTATGTATGCATTAACGGTACGGAATTTTAGTTTTTGATTTGTGGTATAGACCCGCTTTCAACGGTATTTCTTGAAAACGTGACGTGTCAATTTATGGCAGAAGGAAAAGTTGTATAACTAGTGTTGCAGTAGCATACATTCATAGAACCGGCTGATACTGACAAACCAAGGGCGATAACTGCATTGTGACAATGCAAACATCGTATCCTACTATGACTTGAATAATCGAACGCCTATCCGTTTTCGTTATCCTTACATCTAGCTCGAGATTCAACTAGCCTTTCCTGCTGACCATTTATAAGCTAATTTCTGTATGTGTAGCCTATGGTTGGGATTCCCCTATGCTCGTATAAAAAGTAACTTATAGCCAATAGGGAAGGCTAGAACAATTTTGAGCTACCTTACAGCAAATGTACTGGTAGTCAGACACCATTTACTATTACTAGTATCCTAGATACCACACAAATGGTAGGTACTAGTATGTCTTTCTATGTTAGTGACAAATAGTTATTCTTTATTTAAATCACGTATTACATGCGATATGAAAGATTGGCTACTACTCACAGATAAGTTGGAATAGTAATATATAAACATTGTCTAACGATTCCAGATTCCTTCACGGCAGACATGTGCAGTCCCGTCATGGTTTCGCTGCGGGGAAGAACGTTATTCGCAATGTTCGACGTCAGGAGGGAAAAGGCACCACCTCCAGGATCGGTGTGCGCATGCGCAGCGACACCGGTTTCCAAAAAGCCTAATAGCAGAATTTCCGCCTTCGTGGTGGATATGAGACTAAACAAGCCGAAATCCCTGGCTTGTTCTGACTCTGATCTCGTCATGGAAGCACACCCAAATCTGCACACGATCACGTGTCTGGCGACCCACGAGCCTTACTTCCCCTACCCTTTCGTCTCCATTCTCAACTCCACTAGCGGCGCACTGGCTAGAATTGTGATCAACAAAGCACCGCCGGAGTTTATCTGGATTGGATTTGAAGGTATGCACGCGTATTTCATATAATTAAAAGAATCCTAGAACAAAAGTTACCTTATCTTGACTTAGCAAATGTATAATGTATTATCTGGACTATTTGTTGAGGAGCGGTATTAAAATGAAGCTGTCCAGCTTGTTTACTAATCCTCATTCATCTTTGCTGAATAAAAATATGCAAAAAAAATGCTAGAACAAAAACCATAAATACATATCTGTGTTCATCCTCGGGCTCAAAGGTTCAACACACCTTTATTTATTCGTTCCACATTAGGAGCAGTGGATAAAGAGGGATCTAAATAATACTATTATAGCATTTACACCATTTTCGTCTATTCAAAATCGGTGTTCTCTGGTTCCGGAAAATCCCTAATAAGTTAAGACATATATTCTAAGCTAATGATATACAGTGTACATACTCATAGAGGCGGTTTAACACTGGCACATCCCTGGCAATGAAGCACTCGTATGTTGGATATATATGTTATGAAACATCTTCATCTTCATTATTCTTCTTCTTCCTTCTTTCGTCTTCTTCTTTCTTCTTCCTTCTTCTCTTCTTCCTTCTTCTTTCTTCTACTTCATTCTTCTTTCGTCTTCTTCTTTCTTCTTCCTTCTTCTTTCTTCTTCTTCTTTCTTCTTAATTCTTCTTACTAATTTTTCTTCATTCTCTTATTATTATTATTTTATTATTATTATCATTATTATCATTATTATTATGCATAATTAAGTGTTCCACGTTAAAACATGTAGCGTTTTTTAATGATACTTTTCAGCGTTAATTTGACTCATTATAATAAATGTTATGTTTACATACGATGATGATGATGATAATGATGAGTAGTAGTAGTAGTAGTAGTAGTAGTAGTAGTAGTAGTAATAGTAGTAGTAGTAGTAG
>JAUTBZ010134036.1:0-13694 GCA_032361785.1 Lepetodrilus galriftensis
TTGATCATGTGATGTGACCATGTATGTCACATCCGTTCTAAAGGACGACATCAACAGTCAGAATGACAGAACCAGGCAAATAAGCCAGGAAAGGTAACATGCAACTATGTGTTTGACTACCGTCATGCTATACAGACACTATAGTGAGTCGTACGTTGTCATTGACTTCCAAGCACAGCTTTGGAGGTGACCGGTCAATAATGTAGGGTCATCTATTTGCCGACAGACAACGAACACCGCCTGTCACCTGACCAGTGCGGTTACATCGTATTTAATTCAATTGGTCCAGTGTTAAACCCTTCTATTCCTACTGATGCTAGCTACAGGCAATGACTACGACCACCACCGTACGAAACTGTGAAGGAACTCAGCGTCACTCTCAACAAACACTAGCCTGACTATTTGTATTAGTACAAGGTCAACGATTAAGATACTCGTTGAGTAGTGATGGATTTACAAGCCTAAAAGCAATTCACTAACGTTAAAATATAATTAATTATCATACTTATTCAGTTAGGATATATGAAGTCATATGCAAGAACTGCCTACTGTAACATGCATTTACAGAAATATACATATTCATACAAGAAATGAATCTCTTGTAAAAATGCCAAATATACAGACACGAGCAAACTGTTGTAGCTATGAATGGATGGCTTATTGTCAAATGTCGCACACAAAATATTCAGCTGTGGTGAAGTATGTACCGGTATACAAGTCTCAAGCAATTACTAAACACATTAATTACACAAACAACAAAATACGATAAGACTCTGTGTTGTGTGAAGTCTTCTTCATGTGAATAAAATGTGTGAAGTGTTATATGGATGTTAGTAACTGATGAACGGGTTATAAAAAAATAATACAATTATTTGAGAGTGATAAAATCATAGTAAATACTCTCTTTATTCATTCCTGTCCATTGGCATTGTCTTTCTCTCATCTTATTTCTGTCCATCCTAATCACACAGTTGCCTTCCTCCTTATTTTCCTCAACACGTCTCGTCGTATTTTTCTCGACATCTCGTCCTACTTATTGTGCTTTTGTCCCTGTGCCTCATCTTGTTCGTCGCAATGTCAGTACGGAAATTCTATCTTCAACACTGTTGCAAGACAGCGAAACTTTAGGACACACATGACGTGGAGATACTAGGAATAGATACATTTCCCCATCCAATTTATCAATAACTATGTTACATTTATCAATATCCATGTTACATTTATCTTCGGGTCAGATTACAACAGTAATTCTGCCATACTTCAAACTGTGATTGTAAATGTTGGTTCAGAGTCTCTTTCAAGATCATATCGCTCATTTCACAGCTTGTCAGTTTGCAGGAGGAGGAAGCATACATCACTGAATGTTTCAGGAAACTGCAGGAAAACTTGTACAAATGAACAAAGGATGACAACCGCTACACCAGTACAGACATCCCATTCTACCGTGATTGTATTTGGAAATGTACCTTCCACAAATGGTGATGCCGTGTACCCATGGATGACGTAAACCCAGAACTACAAAGTCCACGATCTACCAGTTGCACTACCTGCCCGTGAACAAAGTCAGCGATAAATATACAGCAAGGTGTATAAATCATAATTTTCCTCTACACACATCAGCAGTATTAGTGCTATCTAATACTGTTTGTTCATCTTCTATCAGTGACTTAGTTAAGATATGATGATACAACATATCATTCCAGGTATCGAGCTCATCCGCGATACAACCAACGGGCAGACAACTCTAGATCATATCATTCCAGGCATTGAACCAATCCGCGATACAGCCAATGGGCAGATAACTCTCACATACACTCATGTTTCCATCCTGCTGGCACTCTCGTATAAAACCATACAATATCCCTAACAACGAATTGCCACTAAAAATGTTGATCACAGATGGGCCTTGGATTGCGACGTCTGCTGCTACTTTTTACTTGCGAGACTTTGATCGCGGACGACGTGAGCCATTTTTTTCTTCAGAGGAGAATAACCTGTAGGTGAAGACTGTCAAGGAAAACAAACAGGAATAAAAATATAAAAACTTGAGGCTTGTTCATCATTTCAAATATCAGTTGTACACAAGTATCGATGTACAGAGAAAAACCTATGATCCAGTGGATCTATTCTCGAAACATTGTTACAAGTGAGTTAATATGGAGTTGTGGGAATCATTCACCCATTTGTTACGATCTTCTTCGTCTAAGAACACGCGCAATGTTATCATAGTCCTAAAATATTAATCGTAAAGATTGTCGTACCAGTCTGATTCTGCATAAGCAGGGATCAAAATTAACACTAGACCGCTAAAGAGCTAGTAGAAATTCAAAACATTTTGTATTTGTATCACTATTCGGGCTAGTAAGTTATAAAGTTAGTTTCTAACACTGAATTGTGTATGACCCAAATTATTTATACATCTCAAACATTTTAACACGCTGTGTTCAAAGGATATCTGTCGATGTCAACAACTTGTTTGAGGAAGCCTGTGAGGACAAACTCGACGGACAGGACGGGAATTCCAGCCTTAAGCTGTGTTGACAACAAGGACTTGTCCTCTTCGCAGGATATAATCAGGACGTTAGGACCGGCCACTCGGGGAATAGTTTTCATGTACTGGGAAAAGAGGAAGACATTGTAGCAATGTTTCAAACATCATTAATTACATTTCAGTATGCACAATAAAAGAGTATTTACTACAGATATTCTGGAAATGTGTGCACGGATATTTAATTAAAGTATTACCTCGGCTCCTGCGCAGATAAGGATGTCTGAAATAGAAAACATTCATATTACTCTAAAATATATCCTTAATATTTCCTAAAGGACAATTTCTTAACATATGATGGCAATAAAAGCATCGGGGAAAAAGAGTTGCCTCTACAACAATTAATTCCAGCAATATGTAGGACCATTAGAACTTGAAAAGTATGCTCAATATTTAATTTTCAATCAAAATGAAAGATAAGACATAAATTGCAATCATTTATAAATAATAAGGCTTAGCAGAATCTTAGCACCCATCTACACGAGTTTAACAGAATCTTAGCACCCGTCTACACGGCAAGTTTCCTTGTGAGACAACTATATAACAGCAGATCTCATGAGACAGACTTACCATCTAGACATCCCAGAATAGATAGCAAATACAAGAATACATGACACAAATTAATTTGGAGACTTCTAGAAATGAGCGTGTGAATCTGACCTTTCATCTGCACGGGGTCTGGACGCACGTTCTTGGTGACGTGTATCTTGTAGCCCTGCAGCAAGCTGGCCTGGGCAGCTGTCGTGATGGACTTCCTCAGCGAGAACTTGTACTGCTTCTCACTGGCCGTGTCCGCCACCAGGAACTTGGAGAAGTCTGTGAAATCCAGGAGAACGTTCACAATTAAACAGTTCACACTGCATTTGTCAATTGCTAAACTGGCTAAACTGTCACACAAGCCTCTGGCAGACTATGACAAATATTCCTCTTCAGTTTAATATGAAACATGTTCAATGTCCACTGTTATGGCTGTGGTAGATGTCTGGAGATAATTCTGTAACTTACCCACGAATGTCCCTGCAGACTTGCAGCTAGCAAGCCACTGTGGGGTGACTATTGGTACGCCTCTGGATAACCCACCCAGGAACTTCACCGTCCTTCGAACCTGGGTTCAACATACGATCAACATTTTGTTCACATGTATCTTTGTAGTAAAATTGAGCAGCAATCTATATATAATATGGTTAAAAAAACACAACTTAAAAACAAAATGTAAATATATTTAATTTGTCTTATACAGTGCTCCCTCGATATAACACCCTTCGATGCACCACAGATTCGGATACAATGCGGGGTCCAACGTGGACACCATTTAAAAAAAATGTTTCACCAATTATATTTGTTCATACAACGCTGGTATTATAACACAGGTGGCATGTCATGGACCCCAACTTCAGCGTTATATCGAGGGAGCACTGTATTTTCAAAAGAAATCAACAATACATTTTTTTTGTTTAAATGAATGATTAAGAATTGATGCCTGACCTTATCAGTGACTAGATGTGTACACTCGTGGATAGTTGCTGCCAGATCTCCACCCAGGTCTTTGACCACCTGACAACAGGAAATGTACTCAAACATCTTGCATCGTTAACTCTGATAATGCAATAGGAGTGCTTAAGGCAATATAGATACTAATTATCATTACTGTTATTATTGTTGTTGTTCTTTTTCTTCCTACCTTCTGGCCATGTTCATCCACTACTCCTGTGAAAAGCACCTTGGGTTTTGGTTCCATGGATTTCCGTCGCAGTGACGGGGACGTAACTGTTTCCTTCACGAGTTTCCGCTTCCCAGTTGGCGTCGTCGACACATCTGCTGGTTTTGTCTTCTTGGTTGGAACTGGACTCTTAGTCTAGAATATTTGTAAAATTTAGGATTAAAAGTAATGGTCAGCTTATGTATGAGTAGACACAAATAAAATAAATTATAGAATGTGTGAATGAAAATCATTTTGAAATCTTAGCATCAAAAAAACTACTTCCCAGTTTCAAAAATACATTAAACAATTTATTTCTTGAAAATGCATAGCTTGAAACTCAACTTGTATTGTCAGATTTAAAATGTACAATATCAGATAATCGAGTTAAAAAACAACTAGTAATACTTTACAAGAAACGCTAATAAGACTTGCCATATTCCAGATATAAGGTTAGTGATATTCCAGATATTATATTGACTTGATACCAAATTTACACTAGTGTTCTATGCCTGGTTATCAGTTACTTCTACGCCTTACTTGTGATGGCTGCGCCTCGGGCTCGGGTCCTCGCCTCCTCTTCAGACCTCGGGGCGACGACTGGTCCTCCAAACTACCCTGACTATGACTAGACGCCTGGGATTCCTCTGACTTCCCTCGACCCCTCCCACGACGAGGGGAGGAAATAACACTTTCCACACTTTCAGTCTTTGTCTCTGCACTCAGCCGACTTTGCTTACTGTTAGTTTTGACTGCACTGTCTGCTACAGGTGTGCCCCTCTTGCCGCCCCGCTTCGTCTCCGGCAGTTCTGGGGTTGGCAGTGGACCACTGCCTCTGGTAGTCCTCGTAGCAGGCTTTGATGTTGTTTCTGTTTGAGAAGCTTCTGCGTCTCTAGTAGCACCTTTCTTGCTTCGCTTAGAGTCTGGCATATCTGTGGATTCATCAGATGTCCTCTTTCTTACAGAGGCTCTCGACACTGTTTTACTGCTGCCACCCTCTTCGTGTTGTTCTACAGAACTGTCTTTGCTTCGCTGGGGCTGCTTGCATTTCCCGTTAACCGTTTCCTCCATCTCGTTTACACTCACCGCCACTTCCATGGACTTCCTTTTAGCCGTAGGTTTAGAGCTGTCAACCGACCGTGACCTGTCCTGTGCCCCAGCGCGACCTCGACGACCTCCTACGGCAATAGCTTCCACAACAGGAGATCGTCCTCTTCGTGACGGTCTTGTCACAGAATCTTGCTTAGTCACATCTGCTTCTGACAAACTCTTCCTCCCTCTCTGTCCTCTCGTTTCTTGTGGAGGCAACGTATGAGAATCAGCAACCTTGCCACCCACCTTTGTCGTTGTATCTGCGGCTTCAGGCTCCACAGGCTCCACCGATGTCTTACCTCTCCCTCTGCCTTTACCACCAGCTGCAGCGGCTTTAGGCTTGACCTCCGTCTTTACTTCTGTAGCGGCCCTCCTGCCACCTCTTCTCCCAGAAACCTCTGTTTTCTTTTCCTCCTCGGCTACTATGCTCCTCCTACCTCCTCTTCTCCCCGACACTTCAGGTTCAGCTTTCTTTTCCTCCTCGGCTACTATACTCCTCCTGCCACCTCTTCTCCCCGACACTTCAGGTTCATTTTTCTTTTCCTCCTCGGCTACTATACTCTTCCTGCCACCTCTTCTCCCCAACACTTCAGGTTCAGCTTTCTTTTCTTCCTCCGCTGCTACTATGCTCCTCCTACCGCCTCTTCTCCCCAACACTTCAGGTTCATTTTTCTTTTCCTCCTCGGCTACTATACTCTTCCTGCCACCTCTTCTCCCCGACACTTCAGGTTCATTTTTCTTTTCCTCCTCGGCTACTATGCTCCTCCTACCACCTCTTCTCCCCGACACTTCAGGTTCGTTTTTCTTTTCCTCATTTCCTGCCAAGCTCTTCCTGCCACGAGCAGGTCTGGCTGTAGGCTCCTCCTTCTTGACGGCCTCCGAGCTCTTCCCCACACTTCTCCTCCCTCTCTTGCTAACAGGAGCCTCTGGAACCTCCTCCGGAACTTCCTCTTTTGGAACCACCTCCTCCTCTTGAAGGGCCTCCTCTGCAGTGTTGTCGGGAAGATCTGCCACCCGGTCTGATGCTTGCTCCTCGTCACCTCTCCTAGAGCGCTTGGCCGCCCTCCCAGGCAATGTGTCCTGTGCCGACTCCACCGTTGACACTCCCACTTCCAGACTCCTCCTTCCTCTGCCCCGCCCACGGCCCCTTCCCCTGCCTCGGCCACGCCCACGACCACCTGCACTGGCTTTCCTCTCGTGGTCTTCCACCTACAACAAAAACACATTTAAGCCTATGAATTTCTTTACAATTTCGTTTAAATTGAAGAAAAGAGCAAAGATTGTTTCAGTCATATCATTATTTGTCAGTTTAACCCTCTCCATGCTGGAGGCAACCGGAATTGCCCAAAAGATCAGTGTCTGTACCTAATCCAGCAGAGAGAAACCCATGCAATCCGTGCAGAGAAACCCATCATGAATACGTCATGTGCGAGAAACCTGTGCAATCCATGCAGAGAAACCTGTGATGAGAAGGCCTTGCCAATTTCAAAACAAACGATTGTTTACATTCATTATGTAAAATAGCGTATTTCGATGGGTTTTCGTGCATTTTCATCACTGAAAGTGTAGATTCTTGCAGATATTGCCCCATATATTACATATGACCAATAATAAAAATGGGCATAGGTAAAATCCCCTATGTGTATGAGTCGCTTTAAAGTACCGACACTTACTCCAGGGGCAAAGACAACTTTTTTTGGTGATGGTGACGGTGAAGGACTTCTCTTCCGACTGGCGAGAGATGACTTGAGTGGCGACCGATCAGGAAGCGGTATGAGTGGCGACGACAGATCTTCCTCATCATGGCTGTCTGGAACAGTCTGAACAACACCAGAGCTGTTAAATACAAGCACTACACCACAGAGGCCATCCAACACCAGAGCTGTTAAATACAAGCACTACACCACAGAGGCCATCCATTACATAGTGACAAGCAACATGGTTGTATTCATCGATTCCTCATTACCATACAATCATTTATGTTCTGTAACCAGAAAGGAAAAGCCAGTGTTTAACATACCTCCTCAGTGGAATCCATCCCGTACACCTGAGTTGCTTCAGGTTCATCTGCTCCGTACACCTGAGTGGGTTCCAGGTCAGAGGTCGATGGACCCGAAGGCGGGCTGGTAGATCGACCTCTTTTCAGGCCACGCTGAAAACACAGTATCATGCTTTAAAAAATATTTCCTGACACCAGGGTTCCACTTGGGTTTCAATTTTTAAGAGTGCCGGGGACGCATGTTGATATACTTTATTACTACTCACTTTAGATGTGGACAGTTTAATTCCCGTATTCTCCGCAGCCATCTTCATGACTTCCTCTACAGGCGGAGTGACGTCAGAGTCGGAGTCCTTGCCGTACACCTGCGTCGCCTCGTCCTCTGGGGCAGTCGTCTCGGTCTCGCCCGCGTCCACTGGAGTGCTCCCCCTTGACCGGCTGCCACTGCGACCCCTCCCTCTGCTAGACCGCTGGTCACTGGCTGGAGAAGTTCCTGCAGAAGCTCTTCCTTTGGCCGCTCTTCTCCCTCCCGGCTCTGCAACGACAGCTGTGGCACTGGCTGGAGAAGTTCCTGCAGAAGCTCTTCCTCTGGCCGCTCTTCTCCCTCCTCTTCTTCCTGCCGGCTCTGCAATGACAGCTGTGGCTGGACTTCTGCTACTGCTGCGTCGACTGCGTGGCTCATCCAGTGGAACGGCTGCAGAATCATCCTGCTTCTCCTCCACCACGGCATCCGTCTTGTCCCCTGCCTTTCCTAGACCTGCACCATCTTCCAGAGTGGCTTGCTTCTCGTCCTTCGGTGTTTCAGCAGTCGATGTTTCAACACCGGCACCCACAGCTTGCTTAGAGGCATTGCTTTCCACTTTAATCGGTCCAGTGACCTTTTCTTTAGCTTCTTCACTCTTGGCATCTACACGAGCTTGGTTCACACTGCCACCAGCAGTGACGTGCGGCTGTGAAGATTCGTCGTCGTCTTCATCATCCTTTATCAGCTTCTTCGGCCTCTTGAAAATGGGCGACTGCGCACTGATGTCTAACGTAGCATCTTGTCCAAATACCCTAGCAGCAGGCTTTGGTCGTACTGGCGATGTCTCATTCATAACTCGGGTGGGTTCATCTCCGAATATCTGAGAAGGTTCTTCTGCCATATCCTCCTCGTCCCGGGGTGAGAGTTCTCCCACAGCAACCGTGGACTCATCATTGTACACCTGTGTGGCGTCCTCATCCCCAGACTTATCCGTTCCGTTCATCGGAGTCGTCTCACCGACAGCCACTGTTGCATCGTCTCCATACACTTGTGTTGCATCGTCCCCATACGCCTGTGCTGCATCATCGCCATATGCCTGTGTTGCATCGTCATCTACCCCTGCATTAGATTGCTTCTTCTCCGACGAAGAAACCTCCATGGGTAAAATTTCTTCCTCATCAATTACCTGTGTGGCATCTTCGTCTACATCATCCACTACTTTCGGGGCGGGTTTCTTCCGAGGCGAAGTAACCTCCACAGCTAACGTCGCCTCATCTCCAAACACTTGTGTTGCCTCGTCGGCTTCTGTACCAGTCTTTCCACCTGCGTCTGCCGTCTGAGAATCTCCCACGACCTGAGTGGCGTCACTGCCGTCCACTGCCTGCGTCTCCATCATCATCAACGCCGGCGCTCCTCCCACTTCCTCAGACTCCTCCTCTTCCTCCATGTCACAGGCCAGCGTGGCAGTAGTCAGCAGGTGACTCACACCAGCCTTGCTTTCCTCATCCACCTCCTCCTCCGAGAACACTTGCGTCTGAACAAACCCTGGGTCTTCGGAATCTTGGGACGTGTCTGCAGTCTTGCCGGACTTCTCGATAGCGTCCAGGCCACGTGTCGTGGCTTCACTCACAGAAAAGCTTTGCGTTGAAGCATTTACTTCCTTTTTGTCAACCTCAAGTTGGTAAGCCACAGTTGGTTCACAAACACCTGGATTCTGTGGTGGTGCTTTGCCGCTTGCGTCCATAGTGTAAGGCAAGGTCGCTTCAGGTGTTGGAATCTTGCTACTTTTCACAGTTATTGTTGGCTTATCCATGTTGTAGGCAACCGTCTGTAAATAGAAAAACATGAGGATATTCACTAGAGTGAATATGGAGTTTAACGTCGCTGCGGGAATCTTTCACCCATTTGCGACGAGATATTCACTAGAGCATTTCAAACTAATCTAAGGCAATTTTGATCATCGCCTCGTTTCGTGAGATACTTAACCAGTCATCCTACTTTGCATTTTGTCTTCTAAGAGAAGTGTTGAAAAGATAAAATCCCTCTAATTAGAACTTGTAATCTCCCTTAGCCGTCCTCTGGCACTTCCGTCACTTGTGCACGTATCGTCCTTATTCTAACACTTCCCTTGTACACCAAACATGTGCTGCCATGCTGGTGTTGATGAGAATAAGGAAGATGTGTGCAGTGAGGGAAGTGGCAGAGGAGAGCCAAGCCTACTGCAGGTGTATGACACGTGACCATACTAAGCCGAGTAGAGAAATAGTTGGGTATCATTAAGGTACGGTTCAGTTCATCACATGCAGATACAAAATGTGAGAAATGGCCAGCTTACCGCAGCCTGAAGCGTCTGGTCGTCGCTCTCCTGAACGATAGCTTGCGTTGCTGCGGAAACATCCACCGCGCACTCATCCGAGCTGATGTCTTCCATCACTGCCAACGTCGGGGCGTCCAAATCCACCATAGTATCGCCCTCGCTATCTGCGACCGTCTCGCCCAAACCAAAAGCTTGTGTAGCTGCTCCGAGCAAGTCATTCTTGCTTGGCGATGACACTGGAAGATATTTATTACAAGATTACAAGATTGGTCGGTGGGACTGCGGTTTGGAGCCAATTTCAAGATTATTTTATTAAATTCATTCCTGGCATGTTTTAATGCACATGCCCCACTTGTATTAGGTCCACTTGTATTGTACTCGCCCGGCGGCCCGTGACGACCTTCTTTTCTTATGGACAAGTATCTTTTTAGGGAAATCGTTCTTCTTATTTAACTTACTAACCCGTTTTGAACTTCTAACCCTGCTAGGTCGGATAACCTAAAGGAATGACAAACACTGGATGAGATAAAATGTTGAGATGTTATTTTGGCGTGACCTGGAATAAGATTATGTGATAACTCTGATGCCTCACCTTGTTCTGTGTCGCTGGTGGCGGCGAACGCCTGTGTGGGTGCGGCCATGACATCTGCATCAACTGAAGTGTTCTTATCTGCAGAGCAAAGAAATCCCACATGTAATAAACTTGAAGGATTATACATTTCAGAAAACAAGTCGCAATTTAGCTCATTTTTAGTATTTGCTGGGGGTCTGTCTGCCATAGTAACTCACCGTCGTCAAACACGAGGGTGGCCTGTGGGTTGGCCATGCCGTGTTCTCCCTCGGACCCCGAGTCGGGAAGCACCAGCGTGGACAGATCTGGAAACAACACAAGACATACTTGCTACCAGATCTCGACACAGAAATAAAACCACATTAATTTCAAGATAGAAATAATAATTCAATTCATAATAAAATAATAAAATTGTAATTTCCTGAATCCACCTAAAAATTGTCAGATATATGATAAAATGTAATGGTTATTTGTATGTCAATGGAATATGCCTCTTACCTGACTTCTGTTTAAAGTGAAATGGTGTTTCTCCAACTATCCCACTATCATTCACACCGTCTGAAATGAGAACATAGCATTAGTTGACTGTAGTCAATTACAAAGAACAAGGTATAGAGTTTTATCTTGCTGTCGGTAGATTGTTTGAATTAATGATTTACGTTGCAGCGGGGATGAAACAATGAATGAGACTGGCTGGGAGTGGCACGCAACTCAGTGTTACTATAACATTGACAAGTCTGACACAGACCAGGTGGATGTACGTGACATGACACACACCTGCCTCACTGCCGTCGGTGTCCGCCGCAAACTTCTGCGTTGCTTCCATCATCCTGCTCGTTGTCCATGATGTGGCACTGGGCTAAATATAGAAAGCATTGTAATATAGTAGTACCAACAATAGGAACAATAATACCATCAACAACATTAAAAACAATGACGAGTATTTATGTTAGAATATGCTAGACTCAATTTTGTAAAAATAATTGATTTAATTTAGTGTGGTTTATAGACCTAAGATTCTTTCACTTACATCACGACTTGTCAGTTTAAGGTATGAGGAAACCTGCAACATCTGTAGGCACTGAATGTTGCAGCAAACCTGCGAGCACAGGCTGGTACTGACAAAGGATGATAACTGCACTGCCACAGTATAGCCAGCAGACCCTATCAACATCGCGTCAAGACTTGATGCCAGACTCTTGGGGGAGAATTTGTACCCGGGGCTTTGGCTTCAGTCCAAACGTTCTACCACCCGCCTGGACTCTATTCTAGCAGTGTGACCTACTGACCTGTGTGGGCTGCAGGATGTCACTGCTGGCGTCACTAGCCTCCTCGGCCGCGCTGTCCACAGTGACAGTGGTTCCCTCGCTGGCCTGGATGTGCTGTAACACTGACTCAGAACCAGTCTCCGAACCCGATTCTGCTACGCGTGATCTGGACTGACAAATCAACAAGAGGAATATCATTCGCATAATTTTTAACATTATTATTTATTTTAAGTTTATCGTTTTTTTAATCGTAACATACTTAGTATGGAAAGGGTACCAATTAAATAAGGTATAATAATAATCATAATAATATTTTAAATATATACAAATAATTCATGTTCTAATATTAATTTTCTTTTTTTTCTTTTTAAAAAAAATCTGCTGCAGGAAATTTCGCACAATTGTGACAATTCACAAGAAATATTTTTCCAAAATAGAAAACATCAAATTAAAAATATATATGAAAGTTGAAATCATTCTTGCAAGATTTGTTTGAATAAAAACTTCTGATATCTCTACCAGGACAGCAGTACAAAGCCAGCTGTTCAGCCACAGCCATAAAGCCAACCTACCTCTTTGCCAACTACATATATGGCATGAACGTCCGCAAATATCAGTGCATCGTTGTTCTTCAGTTCATAGCGAACATCGGGAGAGAGAAACAACTGAAACAATGTACAACAATTCAATGTTATACAACTGTAATTGTGAAGAACTCATGTACATGGGAAGAAAATCAGCAAGAAATATCTCAAACTTTGAAATACTTTTCAATTAGAATAGATAACGACATTAACACAAAAATTGAGAACTTTTTGTAATTTCAAGTGCAATTTTCAAGTGCATTTCTTTAAAGCTGCTGAAAGAGGGATAGGATCCTGCAGTAACTAGCTGTCATAATAATTCAGAGACTCAAACATTGTGCCAACATATAAAGGTGGCAATGGTTCAATATTCTTAATAAATATTATAGCAAAGAACATATCATGTCTCAGATGGAATAAAATGTTAATGTTTGGTAATCGGATCAATGCACATCCATGTTTTGTGAGTTACAACACTAGCAGCCACTACAGTTGTTCTGTGGAGCATGGTGACGACAAGAAGGTTTTGACATTCGGCCAATATTACCTTGCCACGTCTAGTTTTATTGCGGCTTCCACTGTCATACAGCAGGTGACTGTTCCCTCGGATGTCAATACAAGCATGCTGCTTTGATAGCGCCTACAACAGATGACACGTAATACAAACTGACTCATCATGGAACTTGGCAATGGTAAAATGGTGAATATTTTTGTTAAGCATTTTAGAGAGCACTATCAATACAATAAAGAAACTGCTACTACAGCACAGGGGCAGTGCTCCTCAAGCTATTATATATTTAACATCATTATTTTATGATCACAAAAGTTTCCAATTTTCTACAATAGCTTCAGGAATACGGTATGTCATCTGTATTTCAGTTGCCTTCCGTGAACTCACTCACCTTACTGGGTATACACACATTGCAATCTTCCTGTCGTCCAACTATATTGCTACCTGGAAAAATAATTGTCCTCAACATCAAATCAAAGACACCCCTAACATTTCAGCCTCAATATGTGCAGTTTTAGAACAAGACAAATCACAATCTTAAGAAGTTACATTTAGACTTGCATCTTATGCACTGTATACTCATGATTAATTTAATGCATTATGTCGTTGCTGGAATAGTTAATCCATCATACACAATGTATACAAGTCATGAAAATACTTCAAATGTGATAAAACAATTGGTTGATATCAACTAGATGTTTTTGTATTTCTTTTTTTTTGGTATTGGGGTTTAAAGTCGCTTTCTAGAATCTTTCACTAATATCAAGACTTGTCAGTTTATGGAAGGAGAAAACCCGCAACATCCGTAGCGCTGAATGTTGCAGTAAACCTGCGAGCACCGGCTGGTACTGACAAGACCAA
>JAUTBZ010134047.1:0-13692 GCA_032361785.1 Lepetodrilus galriftensis
CTACTACTACTACTACTACTACTACTACTACTACTACTACTACTACTACTACTACTACTACTACTACACTCCTACTACTACTACTACTACTACTACTACTACTACTACAACTACTCCTACTATTAATCATGATTATACTAATCATCATAATCATAATCATATAATGAAAGAATACGTGTATGATCGAATATCGCATGTATAAAGTAATAATTTAACAATATATTTCAATGTGTTTAGTATGTTCTGCTAGCATGATGTATCACTGATATTAATCTTGACTGCTCCAAAGAAGACGAGGGTGTACGGAACTTCCGCGAGTTGACTGCTTGATTGTTGTTATGCTGAGTAAAGATGGTAATTCGAAACGGATCAATTATCATGTCAAAGTCATAATGCATTGGCACTGTCTACATCAGAGATTGAACGCATTCAGAATAGAGCTATTACAAATTATTAATAAGATAGATGGAATTCTGCGAGAGAAACAGAAGTTATGGTTGTTGACTAAAGTGATAAATTGCACTGTATATTTAATACATAAGATAATCATATAAGGTATTCTATAATATATTTTGCTATTAGTGTATATTTTATTACAATATTATTTCAACGATATTAAATAGCTAGAATAAAAATAAATAGTTATGTAGTTTGTTTATGGTTAATTTATGTTGTAATTTGTGAACTCTTACTAATTGACTATTTGCTTTAAAACAAACTTATATTTAAGATATAATTATACAGAGTTACAGGGACTCTTTAAATGAGTACGATGGTTTTCAATAACAGTACTGGGAAAGAAGACTTTATGTGTTCACATGCAAGTGCGCGAGTCCAAGAAGACTTTATGCGGTGTTTTTCCTTTACTTGAGTCGCTTATAATATGTATGTATTGTTGGGCCACAGTCACAGCGTTGACATATCTGAAATACAACTGCTATTCATGCGATGACAGATATAAAATAAAAACGGTTAATTTGATTACATCGTTAGCCCGCAAAGTGGTATTCGATATCCGGCGTGACGCCGATCCTTCTAACGACATTAAGATGCTACATGTTGTTCCTTCCTCTACTTGGCGCTCTGTGTAAAGGTGCATGTGTTGGGTATCCATTTTATTACATGGAAATAATTTTCTAATGAGCTAGAACCACCAACCGGTGGAAATTCAGTCTACCACAATAAGTATGAAAGCCGTGTAAGGTGTGAAATACTCTTGAAAACGGGTTGAATTCCCAATTCAACCAGTCAACCAATGTATCAAAATGCATACTGCCCATGCAGGCAATGTGTAAAAATGCATACTGTCCATGCAGCAATGTGTCAAAATGCATACTGCCCATGCAGAAATGTGTCAAAATGCATACTGTCCATGCAGCAATGTGTCAAAATGCATACTGCCCATGCAGGCAATGTGTCAAAATGCATACTGCCTATGCAGGCAGTGTATCAAAATACATACTGCCCAAGCAATGTTTCAGTATTCATACGTGTCAGCGAACCATTACTTTTCAATGTACCCAACTGCCTTTCTCCCTGATAAGCACATATCACCTGTATGTCCATTGAGAAGGCCGATCTTCAGGACGCATCCGGGACATTAAATCTGATTTTTGTATCATCCCAACAGGTATCAGTCACTGCCAAACGCACGATGCTACACGGAAATGTCAACGTCCATATGCTATCAGCGTATAAAAACAGCTCAAAGGCTCATTCAAAATCAATCAAAATTTCATCCTTGGGGGTCATTTCCTGTAATTTCAGAGGTCATAATCGGAAAAACAGTGTTTACTCTAATCCCAAATATAAGTTATTCGACTTAGGAACAGAGAATAGTTTCCTGCGGACAGTTTCCAAGCAGGTGATACTACGTTCTCACAATGTTGTCAACTGATTAGAATCAGCAAACGTCATGTGATAGGTGTTAGGAGCAGTTTTAAGGGAAACACGATCTACTCCTGTTAATGGTGAGGTGGGACGGAGATTGTAGCGTCGATAGTTTTGTTACCGGGAGCAGTCTGAATTTTATGCCTGGAGTAAATCACCGGACAGAAATCTCATTTTGAAGATATGAAAACAGATAGAGGCGCCCATCCACTCGAGAAGAATGATGTTGTGGCAGTCTCCATAAATCAGAAACTGTTTCACATTCGCTCCATGATAAGATTTCTGTTTTTATATGCCTGTCATTGCCAGACTTAACAAGGACGTTAAGTCGTTCTCGGTGCAAATACTAATCCGTTGAATCACAATTTGACAACATTATATTTCCTGAGACAAATATGTCACCGTTTTTCTCTCGGGAAAATGTATACATATGTATTTGTTACCAATGTAGGACAATGCGGATTTTACAACATTTTTTGGCAAAAGTAATACAATACTTAATTAGTATTATAGTACAAATATAATGTATTATTCCTACTTAATTTATTTCATACTATAATGACTAATGTTCAAAATAATTTGTATTTTCATATTAATATTATTTGCTTGCTTCAGTAATTTGTGTGTGGAATATATACAGTATACCCGGTATATAATTCTAATTACGGTCTAAATCACGAAATGATATTGCAGAACTTAGTATTAGAAAGATATACTAATACTATGTATTTGAATGCATACTTATTTTGTAGACATACTACACTTGACTGCACTTTTGTGATTTTCACAAAATATATACTAAATGAAATGTTGAGTACACAGAAGTAATAATTTCAATTAAGGGAATATTTTGTTTATCTATTTACCCAAGTTATCCGAGTCTACTTCCTCCAGAGCTACGTCTTTAGCTCGTGCTATCTTGTAACAACGTAATTACGCGCGAGCTTCCAACGTATTTGCATTGGAAGACCGTGCACTACGCTCGTTATACTCATCACGGCTCGCTCTAGCATCGACTTCTTCCGGAAATAGGATCATTAAGTGGACGAAATTGCAGAAAATTACAGAAAATTGCCTTGATGTCACCTGATTATAAAAGTGAAGAAAATCAAGAGCAATTATAATTACACTTTCATTCTCACTGATTAGCAGTCTCGGGGAAGCCACGACAATTTAAATTTTAGAAGACAAGTATTTTAATTTGATCCCTTGGGACAATTTCTGGGCAAAGGTATAATTTCAGATGTTGTTTAGTCGCGAAATTGCGACCTCCCGATGCTAAAGAGTGGGGATCGATCATTGAGTGTTGGTTTTCATTTATTCTCCTCCTGGGTTCTTCCGTTGACTTTCATAGACAACCTCATCTGCCTCAAGGACTGACAATGAATACTCCCTGCCTATTTAGAGTCCCAATCTTCGCAAGACCGGACAATGCTTAATCTCCACAGCCGCACTCACAATACAATAACTGCTCCCTTGCCTAATCCACCATTTTATAACAGGATGATTTGGTCTCGTCGCTTCCGCTCTCAAAGAGCTCGTTGAAACGAAAGCTGTCTGTTGTCATACAATTGCTCGCTGATCGAATTCGTCTGACCAGAGTGGTCATAATTCAAGCGATTTTCTTTTTCCTCAGGAAAGTTCAAATGTTGAGCCTAAACTGCGAAATCAACGAGCACTTGGATTTTCCTATACCCCACTTGAGAACAAACAGGTTTAATCCTTTCAGCGATGACTAGACCTTTCCTAACCTTGGTTAAAATATAAAGGACGTAAAATATTCAAATTCGGTTAAATTCGGATATAATTAGGGCGGATTTAGTTCCATTTCTATTCGGTGAAGACTCAAGTGGTATATTTACATGCCTGTCTATTACCACTAATGCTAGCCTTTCGTGTCATTGTGGAATATTTGAAGCGTGCGTTCGGTTGCATTTTTAAAAGGAATAATCAATCTGTTCACTTATCTCGCTCTTGAGAAGAATGATGTTGCGGTTCCAGACTGAAGGGCCTCTCATGGCAATATTGAATTATCTGAAGCGATGTCTACCCGCAATTTGTAAATGTTCTTGTATTTTGCAACCTCTTCAGACCTAACCCCGTAATTGACAGAATTTCTGCCAATTTGGTTGCAACTAGTTATATCAAATAGCTAACATCTTATGGCGTTCAAAATTAGTCTAAACTTTAAATAATGACCAAATGATGTAAAACTTTCTTGAAATTGTGCTTAAATTAATTATCCATACAGAAAAGCAGCTATTGAAGAATTACAATTTTATACAATTTCAATAGTATGTAAAACAGTCAACATTTGCAGTTAACGTCACTGAAATATGAATGCTATTATATTGTAGATTGCCATCTATGATGCTAGATATTTTTAATATACGTAGTTATAGTCTGAGCTAAAACGAAAATATCAGCCCTCGGATAAAGCTGATATGCACCACAATACTAGTACATGTACTAGTTATTATATATTTGAAAAGTAATGCAACACGTAAACTGAGACGAGTTAGAATCTCAGTGACTTCTCATGACAATCAAATACATATACCGGTACATGTATCTGTTTGCCTAAATTAAATTAAATACAATTGAAAATAAAGTAAACACATTATAATTCTACGTGCTATTATTTTACGGTAGAACAATTACTACATTTGTATTCACCTTTTACTATTTAATACATCACACCGCCGTTTACCATATTGAAGATGCCGAGGAGTGATCATGAGAAAATAAATTCCTTATTGTATTATTGAGGGAAGCAAAACAATGTAGACGTTATTTTAGCATGCAGAATAGGTTTGCCTAAATTAATACAACTAAGTATTATGTTTCACTATTTCTTTATATATTATGTTTGATAGAAGAAAAATGGTAACTACATGTATTTTGTGATTTATTATAATGAAGTTTAAATACTACAACTCTGTCTACATATGTACTATAGTACATCTGTATGTATGACAGTATGTATTTTTAAAGCAATCTGTATCAGTGGTCTTTGCTGAAAGTAATGGTTAGTTTAAATAAATACATAGAAATATCCCATTTTGAAGTATATTTTGCGGGTATTATTATTATTATATTTTACTTTGAATCAGTAAGCAAGTCCAGTTGATATTTATCTGTCACAATCATTGCTGTACTCTTCTCTTATTCGCAATAAATCTTCTATATTACATTTATAAAATAAACATTAACTAAATTAATATGGTGTCGGCATAGTTGCCGACGAAACGTCGTAGTTTATCTTATAGTTATATGTACATAGACATTTCATTTATATTTATCCTAAATTAATATTGCAACTACAGTACCTAATGCGAATGCCATACATGCATAATACGATCACATGCAACATAATCAGTGCCTAGCTCTTAACAGATCCATGTGTCACACGTATCTAAATACAAAAGTAAGACGTGTTATCTTCAATCCTGTACCAAGCGCATTACGACTCCTCGCCCCTCATTGTAAAAGACAGCGTGTGAAAGCATTTCCTTGGCGTAGACCACTAATTTCTGTCGTAATACTGTTTTTTTCCCTTGCGTTTATTATAGACTTACGCTGTGATTATAGACACACGCAAGATCTACGCAATGACTAAATAAGCTATAGATAACGGAGCATCTTCCACAGACGTCAAACTGTCAGGACACACTGACAGGACCCGTGCTGGTAGGTTACGTCGTTAAGATGTCGGCTTGATTCTGCCGCATCGTTGACTTGAGATCCGCTTCCGTCATTCACCACATACAGACAATGGCACGGAAAACTCTGGGAGACAACGGAAACGCACTTTAATCCCACCTAACAAGTGTAGGTGTTTCTCAACAATTACGTCTGACGGGTGGGTAATGTGTATTATGAGGTGTTATGGGTGATATATGATATACACTGGTGGAATCGGAATCGGAAGGGTTCTGTGTCTAATGCGTATACGTCTGAAAAAGCAGCAGAGCATAGGCTTAAGACGTTCTAATATTTAAACGTATGCGTAAATATTCAGGGGTATATGTTAATGCAACAGATTTTATTTTGAAGTGCAAAATATATTGAAATATCTTCTTCAATGCTTGATGGTAAATTAGTGAAAAATTGCTCCATGAGATTGAGAATAAAGAGCGTTGTTACTTATATTATTCAATCGCTTATACATGGATATTATTCGCCGATAAATTTATTGTCAAATTATAATAAACTTATTCATATTACGTTCAGTACACCCTCGAAAGAGTGCTTTTTGCGAGCTACATTATTACCCCGGTCAATGGATCGTGTTGCGTTCATTCAAGGCGCTAACAGATGTTCAAGCTATGTTCTGATGTTCAGAGATAGACACCTAATAACTCTATAACGATGTCCTTGTACTTTATTATGAATTGTATTGTTATATAATTTATTTAAGCTAGATTGGTCAACACCACAGATTAGGATTAATATGTTGACATCGTCTTGCGAATGAACTTCTTTGTATACACCGTCCGGAAACACAATATGACACTATGGAATTTAGTAATTAGAAAATGAGGTACGTCACACTTTGATCACGTGACTCGCTATGCGATGTATCAATACTTCGTGGTAATCCCTATGCAATATACCCGATACATACACACCATAACGGTTTTATCCTCAGTCTCAGATATATAATTACCAAATGCTATTTTGGCTTGCCGTTTCCAGTAAATACAATTGAGACAATAATGACAGATGAGACCTTAGTTTTAGCCATTCAGCCTACACGTGTTGCTCGAAAATAACCAAAGGTTCTACGCGTTATCCTCTAAAAACACGGCTTAATCATATCAACAGCATTTCACGACCGCCTCCACTGTAGTTGAAGAGCTATCTGTAATATCTCAGCATGAGGATAGCTGGGGCAATGCTTCAACTCCGATACCTCCCTTGAATAATTTAGTACCCATATCAGTAATCCACGTCACATTGTGACCTCGACTGGATTCTAGGAATATGTATTACCTCAGTGTAAAAGTTGCACACGACGAAAAAGATCCAATTTAACTTAATACGAGATTCATGACATTCCGGAAGTCTGTAAACCCTTTGCTGCGTGACGTCTAGAGCATGCGTGCCTACTAAGATATATTTCTTTCGTTGCGTGTAATACATCGTCCTTTTAATATAGTAACTGGTAAACGATATCTCTCTATGTCTTGATAAGCTTATGTTTTCATAACTATAATTGCAGACAATATAATAACAGGTGTTTTGTAATGAGAACACAACGGTTGAACATTATATTAACGAGGTAACGTTGCTATCATTTGCACTGAACGTTCTAAGAGAAGTAATATCATTGTATGAACATACATTCCAATATAATATCGTATGATATCTATTATCTAATTATGAATGTGGTTTTCGAAGCTATGGCTAATTATGTACAAGAACATGTTATTAATATTCTATTTGATTTTGACCATATACATATATAATAGATATATGTAATGCTATAACATATATAAGTAATTCTACAAATCTTTTTAATTTAGCCAGGATGAAGAATTGGTATGATAAATATTTGTCATTAATTTTGCCAAATGTCATCCTTTAGGCACTAACTAGAAACACAACTAACTGGACAGGTACTGGCGTAGTTCTAGACTGTCTAGTCATTACATGGAGGTTGACTCAAACAGTCTCTGTATGTTATAGTTCTGTATTGTATACAGTGTGAGACGTAAATAAAATACCTGTTAGTCTGTATAACTATGTTCTGTATATGTATATGTATGTTGCTGTGTGTCCTGTCTTTTGCTATATCACCTTGTGTGATTTTTGCGAAATAAATTCTGTTCTGTTCTGTAAAGGTTAAAAGACAATAGTCAAAAGCACAAAACTAATTTACCAGTAGTAGCTTAGAATGTTTCCTTTTATTATATGCGGACCAATACATATTTATTCATGCGTTCTTTAGAGTGTGGAAGAGAACTAATTCTATTCATGATTTCAATGAATTGGTTCACGTTATTGAATTCAATGGAAGTGATGATGCCCAATGCAAATTTCTATTGCTAATCAAATGCCGTTTGAACAGCATTATGGTTAAACATGTTGAAATGGAATGTCCAACTGATGTTCGGCGTGTAATCAGGTCTGTGCATCACGCGTGGCACTACTCAGGGGAAAGAGGGATCTGTCTGTATTGCTAGCCGCCCTTAACACTCATCCTTTCCTCCAACATATAATGGGCTCATCTTGAACGCTTCAAACAACCACAATAAGGTCATGACTGAGGAACAGGTGACTAGAATTCGATCTCCGGATAACAGAGCTCTTCTGTCCGCTACGGTGCAATTAGGCGGTATTCGGGCGCTGTGATTGGTGGCTATAAATAGCTACCCACTCCCGCAGCCAAACAAATATCAAGAAATACGGTATTACAGGAATAGGCGTGTCCGTCAGTTTTAATGTCCACAATTGAAGGGAATAAAAAAACTAGTATCACTCGCCAAAGTTGGAATTAGTGAAGTCAGTCTCTCTCTAGATATGGCGGCGACTATCATTACCGGGGTAAGTTGACTCTATTTCATAAGGAAAATTTAATTCTCGTCATTTGTCAAATTATATTGTGTATTTCCTTCTGGAAGGCCTTTATTATTGTATCTAGGATTACGCCATCAGATATTTATACAGGAATAGTATCGTAATAAAACATCGCCGTAGACGGATATTATCACCGTACTTAAATACTGCGCGCACGGCTGCTTGACAAGGTTAAGGGGGAGTATGCTAATGTGTCAGATTGTAGCCGCGTAATTAGTCCTGTCAATATTACCTACAATTGACATAAATGATTTACAATAAATGATATTTATTAGTTTTTGAGAGGAGGATCTGTACATTCCAAAACCATCAATACGTACACTGGTGATGATGCTATTGTATCTTATTCCTTTTTTTTCTATTAAAACATGGCACGTTACATTTACAAATCTTAATGGACTTATGTTTTTTGTTTTATAATTGGCAAGGTATTTAACTTGTCACTGTCCTTAGCATTAGGAATCCTAGAACAAAAATAGGTTGGTAGTACAATGCCCGGAGATTGGTGTATTGGCTGATAGCAATCTCATCGTGATCCATCGTAACAGTTTATGATGGCTCCTTTTTTATTTACATCGAGATCATCTTAGAGGAAACAATAGACCAGTTGTCATCCTTGAAACACCAGCCAGTATGTCTACTTGCCATCTGTCATATGATGACCAGTTGCATACGCTGATCTCTATTCAAACCAGTTGTATTTTCCAAATGCATATGCATGTACAACATTTAGTAAAAGAAGCGTGTCACCCTCGCATACCGTGAAATAGGATATTTTTCTCAGTTAGAATTATTCTTAGCGGTGGTATATTGTTGATTAATGAGTTATCTTTCTTGTTGATATGACACGACGCGAGGGCGACGCAACTGTATTCTCATGGAGAATGATGCGGCTTTAGAATACAATGGCTATAATTAATTCATCTGGTAGAACAGTTAAGTAATAATATCTAAAGTCCATACATGTAGATAAAACATGTATGCCATTTGGCAATTTGTATACGGTACTTGAAAGTATACAATTGTAATAGAAATATACGCGACAACGTAACTAGACTCGATAAATAATGCATATAAATTCCACAAGAAATTAAAGTTATCTTAAAATATAGGTGATTAATCATTCATAATTCAAATAATAAACAGATTCCCATTGCAGTAAAGGATACTTGATATATTTACAAGATGACAGCTGAAAAGAAAACATCACCAGCTGATCACGTTCAGCTTACTATTAACATAGTTTGTCATTAAAACTAAAGCATGCATATCTTAATCTAAGTTTAAGCCAAATAAGGCGTAGCATGTATGCTGTCAGTTACATAAGATCATTTCTAATATTGTAGCCACATTAATGTTATAATGTTAATGTTTTACTTCATTTCATCCCTTTAGTTTTGTGGGGAGCGACATTAATATAGGATGTTATCATCCTGTTTGTCAATCCCCTCTCATGATTTATGTATATTATTGCATTGTTAAATGTCTTGTGTGTATTTTCTTTCATGAGAATAAATATTGTTTTAATCAAATATATAGGGGGTCGGTGTAATACATCTGTGAATGACATTCACGGAAAGTTTATTTTCTTACGCAGAAATATAAACTCTTAAAGAACATTACGAACGGTTACTAGATTAACTGTGAATACACACAACTCCAATTTTAGATTTATATGTTAAATGTATGTAGTGAAAACGCGAAACAAGTGATAACGCATATTCAAAGAAAATGTTCCAGTCAGCCCTTTTCAAATAATCCCAATGCAGATTCATATTGTTTTTACAATTTTGATTTACAAGTTGTAAACTTAGTTCTGAGAATACTATTACGGTGATGACCGTACTACTAGTAATTACGTATTTGACATTCATATTTTACTTTAATACTATAGTTAGCGATCTACTTTAAGAATTGTACATTATTTAAATAGCTTGTTTTAAATTATACATGTTCAATATACTAGTACATTACATTTTAATAACGTTAGTGGAAGTTAGAGCTAGTTTGACCATATGCAGACTGTATAATTCAATATTACATTTTATTATTTGAATACAGAACAACTACTCCTGCACAGGGAGTTATCTGAGTTATGAGTTATCCATACTGTCTAATTATATGCAGGCATCTACCACAAAACATATGTCTTCATATTTCGTATTTATGTATTCAGAATGAAATATAGTTTCATTATTTGGACACACTAAATTGCAAATTAAATAAAATTACTTATATGTACAACATTTGAAGAAGTTCTAGTACAGCACTATTTTAACATAGTATCATTTAATATATTACTGTTTTCAGTACATTTTATAGGCAGTTGGTGGTACGATATTTGCAAGTAGTCACCAAATTAAAACAAGTGTGAAGTAAATTATCCATCATGTGCAGTAGGACATGACGAACTTCAGTGATCAAATCAAATCAAGTCAAATAGTTTTATTCTCAAAATTCACATTGTAGAGACCTAGAGAACATACAATACAATACAATTCAATATACAGTAGGATATAAATGACTATTTGAATAGTAGTAGTCCATGTTTCATATGATAAGACAATCGAAATCAAATTAAATTTCTCAAACCATGTATCATGTAGTTTAAAGCTGTCAAACGTTAGAAGACCAATAACACAAACAAAGTATGAACATAAACATACTAGGTTATCTAAATGAAAATTCTCATCTCTGAGAGGCCATATTTCAAGAGGAAAATTACCATGACGACTTCAAAGCCAAATCCCGCGAAAGGCTAATCCTTGATTGACTATTTTGACAGAATATAACACAAGCATATGAAAGCCATACTCTTATTGCGCATTGTGTATTGCATCATAGATCATTATATCACGTCGTTTCTTTTGCTCTTGCTATCGGAGTGGAAACTAATGACTATGAATCAGTCCAAACGGCCCATTTCGACCCGCGCTCTGTGTTTAACTCGAGCACTATGACAGCAACGGACCTTTAATTACCTCAACAACATCTATCAAGAGGGGAAACAAGGCTATAATTGGTCTCAGTGATAACAGACCTCTAGGATTTACCTAAGGTGCATCAGAAACAATGTGAGTAGAGTCTGGCCTAAGAGTAATCCACGTGTATAGCTGTCGGAGAAAACACCAGATTATATATTCGTATTTCAGAAAGCTGGTCTGTTTACTCGTGTATATTCATCTGTCTGCCGAGAAATCCAAGTCAGATCTCTCAAAGCATAACATATAATAACATGTGGTACCTCAGAAGCATATCAGGTTTCTCGTGGCGTATCATCTCGAGTTGGCGTATTGGTATTGTGTCGGGATCATCAAAGCCTTATACAGAAGTTAACGACAGATCCTCAAATTGTAGATAATATGATAATGAGATTAGGTTGTGTTTAAATATTAAGTCTTAAGACACCCGTTTGTGTCTGATTTATGCTCTTTAAAAATCGCCACGCATTGTTCAGTCGTTATCAAACTTGCCAATAAATATGACAAACACATATCGAATTATCGTAACATGTGGACTAGAAGGTTAATACCATCCACAAGTGCATCGGCGCAATGAAAAGTATACCTCAAAATAATGTCTTTACTTATAACGCAATATCGACATTAAACAAATGTTTTGTTTGCAATTTAAATCTACTGACATTTATTTATTTAGAACGTTATATAGATAAATGTAGAACTCTGAACAAGCATAATAATATACTTTCTTTGGATGATTGAGAACATACATATATAGTACATAGTATTGGCTTTCTTTTATTGGTCGACACACATTTAATACTAGTAAGCACAAAATAGGAACGGTAGTGATGCAATTTATCTATTCATCAAACATATACGTAATTAATGATGCAGTCCACATCGTCGCAGTAGACGCTATTTTATCCATGCAATCATATAAGCATTAATACTTGGTTGAATTCCACGTCATGTACTGTGAACTAATATAATTTTAAGACACTATACAACAGCACATTTTCCACTACAAAATACTAAACATTGTCACGGCCTCTGCCCAAAATGTAAATTTCTTTTAAACAGTTGTTCTCCCCAAAACACAATATCATAGCTTCCAGCAATTTTACAAACACATAATCATATCATTTGATATTATCAGTGTCATTATCAGCCTAGAGGAGTCCTTGAGAAGATGATTATGTCTCTATCAATACATCAACATCATAAACTCAGTTTATTATTTATACAAAACACAAAAGCAAACATTCTCTCGACGGATGATCAAACACAATCAAGCAAACTAGCATTGACATATCTACATTTACACGACAAGACGGAACGACAATTTGTATTGATAAAGCCATCCATGAAATTGTTCATGCCTTTAATGATACCGTAATTTAAGGCAACACTGTTTCCCCTATTGAAATATTCCTGCAGAGAAAACAGAATTACCCATCCCAGGCTTAACGTTGCTAACTATGAGGGACAAGGGGGGTTTCTTTCCTTTCTCCAGAACGTTGGGAGGTGTGTTTGAAGTGGTCATTTCTACGATGGTCGGTCATTTTGTCACCAGTAGGAGGTCAGCTTATCGAATGAATCTCAACATTTGGACGGTTTGGTGTGTGTGTATGGGCTAGCTCTACAGAGGTTCCTGTACCGGAATAGACAGTAGGTTTATACATAGACCTGTGTGGAGGTTCTGTGTTAACTCCAAGGTGTGTACTGACACCACAGCACAACGGGTATCTCGTGTGGTGTGGATCATCTCGGTTTTCTCATGGCGCCAGTTATATTTGGATCTATACTGTATGTAAGTAACATAAGTAACACTATTAAACTCAATCCACGATGGAACTTAATGAGATAATGATGTATATATATTTTTTTGATCCAACACAGAATAAAAGGTGTACATTAATCTTGGTCAATTTTACGTATTGAAATCCATATTCAATATGTGTTGTCCGATGTGATGTTACTCTATATATTAACCGATACTATGGTTTTAGAATGCCCTGTATTGCCATTATTTAACATTGAGATACATATTATAATTTGTTATCGACGATTGTTATGTAGTAGATGTGTTTAAAAAAAAAATACATTTAAAGGAAATGGAATAGAATTGATATTAAATATATAGTAAATATTTGTATCGATCTGTGTACAAATTAATTATATTATAACTGCCTGATGATGTCGGCATAGTTGCCGACGAAACGTCGTGGTTTATTATTATTATAGTTATATGTACATA
>JAUTBZ010134058.1:0-13690 GCA_032361785.1 Lepetodrilus galriftensis
TGGTACACTTGTTATGTTTTCTTACTGTTAAAGATGTATTCTTGCAAAACACGTTTGTTTTTCCGAGGTTATGTTATAAATATCAGGCTTTCAACGCAAGTCATTGTGAAATATACGAGGGCGCTTAACTTTTTTCCAGGTGTATATGTATAACCTTGGCTTTCATCTTTGACACGCACATTCTGCACCTATTTAAAAACTCCGAGCTAGCTTATTAAAATTAGTGATTAGGTTACTGCCTTTGTTGTGACAACTTTCATTATTTGGTGAGTTCCACTATCTTAACAAATGTATCGGGTCATGCTGTAACCATTGGTTACGCCCAATGCGCGCCATACAGGAATTAACACAATAATTATCAGGTACAGATCTTTTCTCGAACACGGCAAATAATATCATTTAGGTGGTGTTGAATGAGCATATAAACCGGGCCATCCATAAAAAAAAAGTATTATTTTTCGTGGAATTTCTCTAATAAATAGTCCAGATGTGTAATTGTGAAAAATTCCGTCGAACATTTGTAAACAAAAATAAAGTTCTTTCACTTGATCTCGACATTGAGAGCATTCACAAACAAACAGGAAGAAAATGTCAAGTTTCATGCAGGAGTCTTCCCTGTGCATCCCAGCATGAAAACATATATCGGGACGTAGTATATATCCAAAATGTACAAACACACATTCACAATTGAGTTATCTCCCTTAGTGCCAGGCGACCTGGTTGGCGTTGCTTATGGGGCCTGCTTTGTGATACCTGACATTGTCGGTGTTGCCGTTGGCGATGGTCATGGCCTGCGCCATTGCGACGGGGTTGCGATTGGTTTCCTGGGGCGATCCGTCACCCTTCATGACCGCGATGCTCTTCCAGCTGTCCAGGTAGTTAGCTGAAAAATAAAAATAAAATATTATTTTTATATACCAGTCGTATTTTTTCATTCTAGCATCCTTGCACAGAACGATCGTCATTACATAACAGGATTGACACGACACTGGCAAAGCAAAACAGCAATAATGAATGAATGAATGAATGAATGAATAATATATAATAATAATAATAATAATAATAATAATAATAATAATAATGCACATTTATAATGTGTCTATGTTGTACACATGCTCATGGTGCTACATCCTGCTGGATTAGGTAGTCACTGCTCTATAGGCATATCTGATTGCCTCCAGCATGGAGAGGGTTAATGCTTTACGTCGCAATGAGAATATATCATCCATGTGTGACGACAAGTAAAAACCGACGTGTGATTGAATGACTATAGACCCAACACAAGCAACCGTCAGAATTGGCTGGCATGTACAACACAACACATGAAAAGAACACAACACGGTCCACTTCAAACTAACTCACCTTTCCACATCCGGACACAGCCGTCATCTCCGGACGATGCCAGCACAGTTCCGGTCACATTCCACGAGATCCGCCACACCTAACACACAGGAAATAGGTCGTAATATAACCAAGGACGTACTGAATTACTCAACTGAACCAATATTCGTAAGACAAGGTTCAAAATACTTATGAAAACATCCAATCAAAATGTGTGTGTTACTGCATAGTTGTGCTATTGGATTATACCCTACAACCATCTTCAAGTTTCATTTAATTTCCTGGAGGCCAATGTCTCTTAACAGCAGCATCACCATTAACCCTCTCCCTGCTGAAGGCGAGTTAACTTGCCCGATCACATGCAGAAATAGAACACTTTGATTTTATTCAGCAGGGAGAAGGTTAATGTCATTTTCAGATGAACTACTTATTATAGTAACACAGAAATAATCCCATATAAATTTTTTTGCTAAATTTCACATCGTATCAGTTGGATGTTCCAACTGTAAGAGCATTGCCGAAAATAGCCAATATTGAATGAAAGAGCGGTCAGCGAGTCCAGAGCCAATGAATGAATGTCACATCGCAAATCTCGCCCGCGACTCATGTCACATTGGAAAAACTTCACCTGCGACTTTCGTCATATTGCAAATTTCACATGCAACTCGTGTCCCATTGCAAATCTCACCTGTGACTCGTGGTCGTTGAAGCTGGCGACTTGCCTCATCTCGAACTTGGACAGACCGGACTGCGAGCCCAAGCTGACGTCCTTCCTGAGGGGCTTGAGGGACACGATCTTGAGGTCCTTGGAGGCGATGGACAGCAGATGGTAGGAACGTCCGAGATTTGGAGCGAATGCAACGTCATGGACTGGGTCCGTCACCATCGCAAGACTCTCAACTTTGTGCCACTTCCTGTGAAATAGTTTTTAAATAATATATTTGAACAAATAAAACCTCAAAATTCACTTTAAATAAAAAATAAAGATATGAATACATAACAAAGAAAGTATCATCTGTTTAGAATCTTTTAATTTTGAAATACAAAAAAACATGAATAAGCCAAACTATTACAAATATTCACAAATCAAAATTGCAGTCTTCCCCTGATTTAAATTTAATCTAAACTGTTTCTGCTATGCTCCAACATTAAGATCTAGCAAAATCTTGGCCCCCAAAAATAACAAAACCTTTTATATGTGGATTTGTGAACAAAATTCTGAGTCGAGCATAAAATCATACTCGTAGAAGTTAAATTAATGAGATACTGGTTTCTCACCTGGCAGTGTCGCTGAACTCGTAAATGTGAACTTTGGCCCCTGCAGCTGGATTGGGGTCATCACTACCCACGGCAATCATTGGTGGATGCACTCTATAAAAATAACCAGGAAAGTATTAAATTTAGTACGAAATGGATTAAATTTAGGGTCATGGATGGGTGAAAGATTCCCACTGCAACTTAAAGCAACAACTTACTCATTGAACTTAGGAAGACACAGTTCCATGAATATTTTAATAATAACATTAAAAATAAATTAAAAAATTAAAGACAAAAATAATATTTAATAAATTCACATATCACTACAGCCTATTTGCCTAATACTGTAAATCATGAAATTAATGCGAGCAGAATATTAATGCGAAAAATGCGACCGCTGTATTTAATTGCTGCGCATTAACGGTAAGTACCGTACCAGGGAAAAACATGTATGGAGACATGACAGTTTGCATTTTATTAGTGTCGCATTTACATCTAAAATCTAGAGGTCGCATTAAATTAGTGACGCATTAATTACGTGATCTACAGTAGTTGCCCTGGTACTATTGCACATATAAAAATACATATACTTTAAATTGGGGTTTAGATCCATTTTTACGATTCTTCCATTTATTACATAACGTATACATAAACATTTGAAAATGCCGCCACACAACAGCTGATGGTGCAGCTGGTGAGTGTTGGGTCTCACCGCGACGGGTTCCAGGAGATACAGCTGCAGCTGATGCGGCAGGAGAACTCGTGTTGCAGTGGCCAGTTACTCAGGTTCATCACGTCCACAGCTTCGTAGATTCGCACGACGCCGTCTGCCGAACACGTGGCCTGTGAATTTCAAATGGAGGATTACATTTTAACTTGGCAATTTAATACATGTACAGTGGTTTCGGTCGAATCGAAAGTAGGTGGCAGAGTAGCAAAAGTAAGAGGCAAAATACGTGCATAAATCATACTTTCATCTAAAAAGTAGTATCAACAAGATTGAAAGCAGAAGGCAAAATACTCCAAAATAGATGGACAATTTTGCCAGTTGCCGGCACCTATTGAAACTACTATCATGTACATGTTAAATACTAGAGTGTCTGTTGATGAATAATCATAGCGCTACAAGCATCGTAACTGCTTACACACACAATACACATGGGAGATACAGCTATGGTACAGGGTATCATTTCTCGAAGCTCTCGTATTCCACTAAGCGCTCTCGTAAGTGCACGATCCCAGTGCATTAGAGATGGCTACGAGAGTCCTTATGGCCTCGTAGTAGATACGAGAGCATCGAGAAACAAAACCCAGGACTGAATTCATAAATGTTCGTCATTTCCATGCCGTCTCACCAGATGGAGTCCCTGATGGTGCGGAGCAAACTTGACATCGGTGACAGAGGTACGACTGTCCACCAAGCTGCCTCTGTTGACCCACGGCGTGCGACCTTCACCTTTGCCCTTCTCGCCTACCAGCTCCTCCCAGATAGCAGCCGTTCTATCGAACGAACACGTTGCCAGGACTTGGCCAAACTCTGGGTGTGCCCACGTGACTCTCCACACTGAACCGCTGTGCGTCTAAAAATAGAACATACGATAACATAGATTATATAGTGTTTGAAATAAAAAAATATTAAAATAAAGGGGTCATTTTCCATAGGCTCAATGTTAATGCAGGTCAAATATGTCATTTTCAAGGGGTCACACTGATACATTTAACGTTTACCTTTTTAAATTAACCCCGGACCTCCATTAAATTTGAACACTATAGATATATGAATTATCACGAAGATTTCATGCTTTATTAACTAACTAGGCTTATTCATTGATAGCACTTATTTTGTAAATGATCTAAAAAAATAAAAAATAAAAGAAAGAAATCTTAATTTGTTATTTTCGTTATATTTATGTGATCTCGAACTTCTTGGAGGTAAAATGTAAATAAACTTGACCAACCTTCCAATTAGCTGTACATTTCCAGTTTCCATCCTCACCCAAGTCCCAGACCTACAACACGCGACATCTAGTCATTAGAACTTGCCAACAGCAAAACTACTACACACTGGTGCGTTCAGTCCACACTATACTTTTCACTAGATACAATATTTGTAGTGCAATAGAAGTCGTTCAGCCAGCATAGTACCGTATGTAGTACATGTACTACTTTTCACTACAGTACAGATCTGAACCACGTCGCGTTTTGTAGGAAAATCCACAACATAAAGCAAATGGACAACGCATGCACAAACCAAATTGCTGCTATTTTCCTATGAACACAGTCAGCCAGCCACTACTTTGTAGAAAAGTAGCATAGTGTAGTGTAGTGAAATGTAGTGTAGCCTGAATGCACCCCAGTATTACATGCTATGATCAGCGATGGTTTACTGGGTATCTGAATAGTTTTGTGAATAGACCTTGCAATATAGATGATGCATAAATATGAGGGAAATGTATTTGCAGTGAATAAAATTAAACAAAAGTATACAGTCCACGAGTTAAAAATACCAACTGGGAGTGACGGTCATGTGACATCCATGGGGACCAGTTTCCCGACACATGAACGATTTGCGCAATCCATGTAAAAATACACTTGCTTCGTCGACGGTTACCAATCAAGGCGGAATCATGTGATAATTGGTGTGTTGGAAGGTAATATTACATTAGACATGCGCAGTGTGATTTTAAATTACGTCACAGCTAGACTGGCTCCACTTCATATTTGCGCTGTGGGTCTTTCCATTAATATATTCGGATGCCAGTTAGCAACATCATTTTAAGATGTCACAGTCACAGCGATGTCATAGACGTTCAAGACTAGAGGAATCTCGAGCTAGTTGCAAGAGTACAATTTGTTCTAATGCGATCTGTCGTTGTGAATCACGTCACATGGATGCTAACATGGTGCAATTTGACGCACCATTTAGCATTACAACCAATCGACCCATGAGAGTACACAGTTACTGCTTTAGTCAGCTGTTATTGAGGCCTTGCATGGAACAATCGTTTGGATGGCAGAAAACGGTTTAAGTGGCAGGGAACAATCTGATGACGTGAGCAACGGCGGAAATCCTATCGTCTTGCCACCTGCAATGTTGGGTGACGTGTTGGGTGATGTCACAGACACATGCAAGGTCTCAATTTCCACATTATTTTTTATTTAGTCATTTGTTTTAATCTTTTATTCAGGTGTCCACTATCTTACTTATTGTTCCTATACATTTACGTGCAAGCAGGTCTGGATCTATCTGCAATATTTATTTTACTATTGACAATAAATCAGATAATATCGGCGCCTCATTTCCTTTAGATTACCTTTACACTTTGATCACTGGAACAAGTGGCCATTCTTGTACCGTGGAAATCAAACGAAACATCGTGAATCAAGTCTTTGTGATCAACAGCAATGGATTTGGCAACAAACATGATAACAGACCACAGGCAACGACACAGGTGCACTTTCTTCCTGAAAGCTAAACGTTCGCAGATTTTATTTACAATTTAAATGCTACATATTCATCATTTCGTAAGGCGATGAACTTTCGAACAAGCGCGTGGAAGTACTTCCATTTGCGACGCCTTTGATTTCATTAACGCCTACACTGATTGGGTCTTGAAAGCCATTCAACCAATGAACAACGGGGTTTTATCAGCCGTAGACGTAGGCAAATTCCGGAAGTGGAGAACAAGATTATCAACAAGAAGGGGAAATCGTCATATCTTATCGGTATGCTCATATTTTGTACTCTTTCGCTGTCATTTTGATTAAATGTGCAATGTTTTCAATTTCATTTGCAAACGAATCAGACATTTAGATAATAGGGAACATTGTTGACGGTCGACTGGATTAGTCCTAGAGATGTTTGGAACTGTGCACACGTTTTGTTTTTGGTTAGCCTTGACCTTACCGCTTACGCCTAGACTACCCACTACCCAGCGTAGTAAGTAATCAGTCTAATGATGTACATTGTATAGAAATTAAGCTGTTTATCTGCAGTTCCTTTAAATGTAATGGCTATCCTTTAGTAAATATATATACAATATTCAATATTGTAAATATAGATGGAGATATTCTAAATCAATGAGGTTCAAGTTCATTTTGCAGTAATAAAAACAATTCGATGTGATAATTAATATCTTTATTAAATACAAAGCTCAGTGCTAACAACATGTATGTATAGTCAGCTCTAGAACACATTCATTGGCCCCCATTCATTTACCCCAATTTGTTTGGTGAGGTTCGTGATATGTTTTGTACATCTCCATCAAAAATGCATCATTATCGCCTGATCACTGTATGGTTAACATGTTACTATGGTGTATTTTCACTGGTTGGATTGCATCATGAACCAATCAATTATTTAGTCTTATCAAATGTGCCTTAGAGCCAGTTTACCATTGTCAGCACTATTTATAGATTACAATTTATCTACACAGTGCCACAATATTGAGCATGACTTTTAAAATGGAAAAGTATTGAGACCTCGCATGTGACGTCACTCAATACGTCGCACAACATTGTGGGTGGCAAGACAATGGGATTTTCCGTCATTGCTCGACGTCCCCAGATTGTTTTCTGCCACCCAATGTGTTTTCTGCCACCCAAACGATTGTTCCGTGCAAGGCTTCAATGTGTGTCCTTTAAAACATATACCAAGATTACCATTGTTGTATGGCAAGCCTTGCTGTAGCCTGTAGGTACATCTTTAACCTTCTCCCTGCTGAATAAAATCAAGGTGTTCTATTTCTGCATGTGATCGGGCAAGTTAACTCGCCTTCAGCAGGGAGAGGGTTAAATATGCCTACCGTATGTATGTGTTCAAATCAGGCATTACATGGTTACTTTACTTTTGGTATTTCAAGTATTATTAATTAAAATGTTATCTCCTATATCTATTTACCTCAAATCAAAATGTTATGACAGAAGGGCAATTCCTTAATATAAAATGAATTGAAGTCACTTAGAAATGCACTAAATGAAGTTAAAAGTGGAATTTATTAGTTTTTACAAATATAACAACTATTTATAACTTTATCATAAGAAACAACTTTTAATGACAAAAGTAACAAGAACAACATTCATGCACAGAAATGATATTTCAATTGGGATGAATCTCAAATCAGGACTAATTTCGACATGCTTTGCATCCATCAACTGCAACACAATTCACTGCGAGATAGAACACCGGGACAGGCGATATCCCGATACAGACAGGAAGTGATCCGCGTGACTCGATCACGGTCAGATTCTTCGCTATCCGCTGTCGTGACCGTTGGTTTCCGTATCTCTCAGTGTCGACTGGCGGACTCTCGGCAATGTCTCTGCAGCACTTTATTTCGTTCCCTGACGATATTACACCGAAACATATCCGACAATGCATTAATCATCACAGCCTTACAGCGTCCCACATAAGCAAAGATCCGTCTTTATTTGTGTAAAGTTTACTGCTGCTTGCAATAAGTAACCTCCTCGCCGATATCAAAACCAATGAGCTGTTTTTTTATGGGTGTCTTGAGCCGTTAGGGGAAGTGTTTTTATTGATATTTTTCACAGGGAAGGTATTTTTAGGATAATAACAGCAGTTTCATTTGTGTGGTGTCGTCTTGTTAGACCACAAATATATTTATAAATTATTTTTAGGTCACTTGTATTCTTAATTTCATTACAAATTTTAAAATAGGGTATACATAAATTTAGCGAATAACATTTTTCTGTTAAACTGTTTTATTTAGCAGCTTGTAATTTTCACGATTGTAAAATTTAAGAGAAAAACATTGATAATTTGTAAAATGAATGTTGTTAAAATTTAAAGATGAGAAAAATATGTTTATGTTTTGTTCGAATTTAAACTTCTTTATGAAAAGTTATACATTAATGGTTTATTTTGATAACAGTAGTATGGTACTAAAGACATCTTCATAAGAAGAATGTCCTTAACCTTCTCCCTGCTGAATAAAATCAAAGTGTTCTATTTCTGCATGTGATCGGGCAAGTTAACTCGCCTTCAGCAGGGAGAGGGTTAATCATAAGAACATCCTTAAAAGATTGCCACAGTCCTTAGAATTGGACCCAAGTTAAGTGTCAGATTGTAAGAGTAGATATCGTATGGCATTCGTTATTGTTGTGATGATAACATGTGATGATAACATGTTAGTCATAGACATTAATTGTCAAGGTCACTGACAAATTGCTATTATATATTTTATAGATATCCTTAATATCAATGTTTACATTGCTTCTGTAATAGAGCCTATAGTGATATGGCAAATATAATTGAATATTTCAAAATGTTTGCTTTAACGAGAGTAATATCAATACATTCATTGACGAATGGTGCCATATATCTCTTATGATAGCAGTATATATTTATGATATCCCATAAGTCCCATAAGTCCCATTTTTACTTGACGGATAACCGTTTTGGTATTATCTGATGAAATTTCATTAATTTAATTTGAAACTGTATTCAAATTATCGTACTGATTATCATTGTTTCTGCAAAGATCTCCATTAGATTTCACAAATCATGTTTATGCTTAAGCTAAACATGTCTAAGCAGATTCCAACATGCACCCACACATCAGAATCTTGTTCTAACATAATTGGGTGTCGGTGGAGACGTAATTACACCACATGCATATTTGTTATTGAGATCACGCGCATGTTTGCCTGTGAGATAGCATAGCAATGCCCCCAATCACCAGACAAATATTTGATTTCAATTTTGGGAAGATTGAGATAAACTCCTAATTTTTCTGTGCCAGTGATGGGAATGTTTGTTCTAGTGCTTCATCACTTACCTCGTCGCAAATGGGTGAAAGATTCCCGCAGCGACGTTAAACTCCATATTCACTCACACTCACTCATCACTTACCAACAATCATGTCCAAATTCCCTGCTGTTGATAGCAGCATATCCCAGGAGTTGCCGCCAATGTAAACAGTTTTCAGAAGATTTTTTGCCAATTTTTTATTTGCCAATGTCGAATAATATTAGTTTTGGATTATATGATACTTTGAACCAAGTTTGGAAATCGAGGTTTTTCAATAATTTCCGTTTTGATCAGAAATCACATTTTTTCCCAATATTTTTCTATTAGTATTGTCATTACATGAAATTGTTTAGTTTCTGTTGACATAATGTAATGCAATGTAATCATGTAGTATAATATTTGTTATTCCTGTAAGCATTATAATCTAGACAAGGTTGATAATGTTATAATTTTCTTGTTTCAATGTACACAACATAATTTATAATATGTTTTGTTAAAGTGTGTAAACTCAGTAGACATAATAAATCTGACTGATAGTATAGGATGCTATCTGTTGTCTATATTCTTGTGAATACTATGACAGAACACAGGAACAGTTAAAAGATTGTAGTTGTTGTTCCCCTGCTTGGTGCTCAGCATTAACCTTCTCCCTGCTGAATAAAATCAAAGTGTTCTATTTCTACATGTGATCGGGCAAGTTAACTCGCCTTCAGCAGGGAGAGGGTTAAACAAATGGAAGAAACTTCAATAACTGATAACAAATCTCTTTTAGGATGATGAAGAACTCACTGGCAAAAGCGTCCACGACTCCATTTTCTTCCTCAAGTTGAGGAGCTTCTCCTGCTGTTCCTCCTCCTCCTCCACCAACTCCTCCTCCAAAGGTCAGCCAAGCATCAAGAGAGGTTGGGACGGACTCTGGCTTCTTCTGTCCCTTGATAAAGCGGCCCTGGTTGAGATTGTTGTTCTCGGGCAGCCAGTGTTGACGGATGCGTTCCGTGATTTCGTGCTGAGACCGAGATGCCGAGAAGATCTCTGGGTCAACTTTCACCACCATGAAGGCATTGCTTTCAGATTTGGTGGTCTTGACATGGCCTGCGACAAAAACACAATTTCATGAATTCTATAAATGCTTTAACATTTTCTTAGATTTAATAAATTATTTAATTATTTAAAAACATATTTCTGCCACTTATTTTTTTTAAAAGTACAAAAATCAGGTTAAAAATGCAACAATATAATTGCCTCAAAAGTATTTGACAAGTACTACATACGTTGTAAACAACTCGGAGTTGCTCAAAATATGGGCATCAGAATGATAACCTTCTAGCACCTTGGGTTGCATACTATTCAGGGAGTTGAGAAGGACACTGGGAGCACACTGATACACTGATGTATCACTATGAGTATGTTTTTAACCATCTCCCTGCTGAAGGCGACTTAAGTTGCCCGATCACATGCAGAAATAGAACACTTTGATTTTATTCAGTAGGGAGAAGGTTAAGCATATACTTGGTGCAATATAAATGCAGACATTATTATCATCATTATAAACCCCCTGTGACGTCATCCTATTGTTTTCCACTGTGCCGTCTCCTACTATTATCAGTATACAGCTATTACCTGCAGTCTTCGGTCGCTTGGCAGAATTGAGTCCTTTTCGCTTGGTCTGCGTGTGGGGGAACTGTGAGCTGAGAGGTCTGCCGCTGATCTCAACTGAAGAAGACACATACACATGACAAGACTAGAACACGTACACACGTACACATGACAAGACTAGAACATGTACACATGACAAGACTAGAACACGTGACAAGACTAGAACACGTACACATGACAAGACTAGAACACACACACGTACACATGACAAGACTAGAACACGTACACATGACAAGACTAGAACATGTGACAAGATTAGAACATGTACAGATGACAAGACTAGAATACGTACACATGACAAGACTAGAACATGTGACAAGACTAGAACATGTACACATGACAAAATCACCACATGTATTAATTTTGTGGTCAAGCATGGCAAGATTGGAGCGCACACATTTACCCTTAACTTATTTTGAGTAGTATAACAGTACTGTATTCAGTCTCAGGCATATATACAGACAATAGTGATTTCAGAATAAAACAAACCTGGTTTCTTGAGAAACTCTAATATCCACTCTGAGACATTAGCACTCTCGTAAGTGCACGATCCCTGTGTATTAGCGAGGGCTACGAGAGTCCTTCTGGTCTTGTAGTAAATATAAGAGCTTTGAGAAACGATACCTGGCTGCAGATCCCAAACCACGTCCATTGGGAAATAAAGCGACCCCTGTACAAATAAATCTGCGATACTTCTGCGGATCCACTGAAATTTGCCACGCCTGTGTATTTAGTTCTTTAAATGTGTACACAATTGTAGCAAATTGGGCCACTATGGTAGTAGATTGTGATACCATATTATAATTTGACGACACAAAATAGATATATTACTTACAGTTAATTCCTTGAAATTTATTGAAGTCTTCATTCGAGGTCCTGGGAGTTGCTTGTAGTTGTTGTCGCCGTTGTGGTGCGGACGCGATGTTGCGGGACTTGGTGTACAGATTGTGTATGTACTGGTGCTGCTCGCTGATAATGTCCGTGGTGGAGCGGGCGCGGTACGTCCTGGTCCCGCTCAGATCCACGTCCACGGTACGACAGGACAGGACCGGCTGGACAGGACGATATCTGTGTTTGCTCTCAATGTCCCCCAGAGGACGATTCTGAAAATAAAATTATTATTATTATTGATTTTACAATATTAGTATTTTTAATACCATTTTCATAATATTAATATTATTGTTTTATCAGTGGTAGTTACATTACATGTAATACTACATAAAACTACTACTACTACTACTACTAGTAACAGTCACTACTACTACTACTACTACTAGTGTCATAGCATGTACTACCATTACTACCATAAGCTATTACTACAATATATAGTACTATTACTACTACTACTACTACTACTACTTTTATTACTACTAATACCACTAACATTATGAATATGATTATTATTGTGATTATGATGATGATGATGATGATTATTGTTATAATTATTATTATTATTATTGTTAATATCATTATTACTATTACATATATTACTTACAGTGTACTACCTAAGTTTATTATTATGTATACGACTTTGGGAGCAAATTATTAATATTCAATGTTGTTGTTTTAAAAAAAATAATGAATAGCTCATAAAACTAAAGCTGCATGCAAATAATGTTATTATAATCTATAGCAAGCACACTAAACCCGATAAATGTCATTCAACATTAAAATCACAAGCGTATGCCTAACAATACAACTATTACAACAACTTAAAATTCATTGTTAATATGTAGCGATTTATTATACCTGGGTCACCTTGACTTATGTCAATAACAATAGCATTGATTTACAGTAGTGTGTAGTGTGTACTGTATGTGTCTACCTATGTATTGTGTTGTGTACTGATATCGATGAAGCTGTAAATAGTAGCAATAACAATTATTAATCTCGCTCACTTTTAGCCATTTCCCAGTTGTACACCCAACTTAAATCCCTTATAAATTCTAAATATGTGGATAAAATATTATACAAGTCTATGACTTATTTAACAAGGTAGAATGTTGTCCCCATGTCAAAAATATATTCTTAGAATTAAGATAAATAAATAAGTTTCCAAGTCTACAAATTATGGCAACCTTGAAGATTATCTCCATAATGTTATTATTATTTTAAATTTTATTTTTTATCTTCATAATTTATGACCTTGTCAACAGTAATGTCTAATGAATAGGTTTTGGTCATTAAAACAATTATCGTGATTATCAGACAATATTACTGGTATCTTAGCTGTTGCATGCTAGCCATTTTGGACATGTGCTTATCAAGTATAGAGCATGTCCCCATTCATTTATACCTGAAATATACCTGTACACAATGTGAACATGATAAACTATGTTGAATATACTACAGTACAGAGTATTGCCAAAATGTGTTGAATATGGTCACCGTGACTTCTACTTTAAGCGCCTTTTGCTACAGATAAGTTTCTGAATATATTTGGCAATGTTCCCTACTACTTTTAAGTACAAACACATTTCCTTATTCCCTGTTCATAGTCAGACAATCAAAAATCAGGAATGTTCATGCTGGCAATCCCACCTGATACAATCATAGTCAAAAATTGATTTTAAATCCAATAAACACACACATGCGCGCACGCACATGCGCACACACACACACACACACACACACACACACACACACACACACACACACACACAC